>JANKYF010000007.1:43364819-43383501 GCA_029829435.1 Erythroxylum hondense | reverse complement strand
TAGGTTTTCCGACCTCTGCGTGGATACCGTTAGAGACGGGCTCCTTTGGTCGTTATGGTTTGACTGGTTATACTTACGCATGGATCCTGGCTTTAGGGAACTTCCCGGAACAAAAAGTTTTGTTTTCCGCACTGTGTCCATATGATGGACACCCCGGGATTTTCCTACATGTCAAACACATTCTTAAACTTCTTTACTTTGTCTGATGTCGTTAGTCTCCCTTTAATGACTAGTCTAATTGTAGTAGAGGCTTTTGGACTTACTTGGGGAAACTATATCAACGTATGTCATTTAATTTTATAAGCTCTAGGTATAATTAATTCTTTGTAGGATGAATTGGAGAAGGATCTTGGTGGAACTAGGTTCCATTTAATGGTGTCTTCTTGGCCTAATGTTAATTGTTAGGTGGGTTGTGAGCTGGAAAACTTGTTAGATATATGTCAATAGCCTCCTTAGTAATTGTTTTATCTATAATCTGGTTCCTTAAGTTGGATAGAGAAGGGATATTAATCAATCGATTTAAGCTTGTCCAATTATTATAATAAAAGGAAGTGGGCTTCCCATCACAATCTGGTGTATGATGCAAGGTTTGAGGCTTTCCCTTAACTTGATGTGTAACATTATCCATGAGGTGGTGGTTTTGAGGCTTATAATTTAGAAGTTTTAGGCTTTGATGTAGTAGGTAGATATCCAATTGACCCATAGGGGCTGTTTATATTTAAGAATTCTCTATATGCTTCAGCAAAAATGGTTCTGTTTCATTGTCCTTGTAGTGATAATTCCTAACCACCTTTTGTTTAGGTAAGCATAGTTCTTTCCACTTTACTTTTGCTTTGGTATGACTAGATGCACTTCTAAAGCATATGAAACCTCTGAATATCTATTATATTTCTTACTTATAGGTTTGGGGAACTGAATATGGGATGACTACAAGACTTGTAAGTTGTTGAGAATGGAGATAACTAGTTGAACTGTTTCCATAAGATAGATTCTTTTTCCATCAATTGGATAATCTAGCTTTGATCTTATCAATAAGAGGTCTAAAATCACTACATAAAGTCCTCTTAGTTAATATAGGGACACCTGGATATTTAACTGGAGGTAATGAAGCTTTCATTTTAGCGATGCGATCCATAATACTAACTATATCATTTATTCCCTTTGCAATTAGTAGATAGCTTTTCTAGAAGTTATTGGATAAGCTTGAGAGTTGCCTAAAGGTTCTCAAGGAAATCATGAAAGTGTAATTGAGTTAGGACTATCTCTTTAGAATAATGTAAGATCATCTACAAAAGTAAGTTTAGTAATCTTTAAAGCCTTACATTTATAGTGGTGCCTAAATTTCTATCATTCTCAACTCCTTTTTTGATGAAATTAATCGAAACTTCCATGCTTAAGGTGAAAAGGTAAGGAGAAAAAAGTTCTCCTTACCTCAGACCTCTAGCTTATGAGATTGTTTTTTAAGGTTCTCCAGTATTAAAATAGTAAAGGAAATGGTAATGATGCATTGAGAATTCTAGCTAATAAACTTGTCACGAAAGTTGAAGGCATGTAAGGTGTGTTTGATGAAACTCTAATCTAGTAAATCAAATGCCTTGTAAAAATCAATTTTTATCTCCTATTCAAATTCCTTCTATTGTATTTTTTAAGAAGCTTATGCACCATTAGAATGTTATCTCCTATAGTTTGTTCTTGATGAAGGCATTTTAGAAATGGTTAGCTAGCTTATCAATTACAGATTTCAACCTATCAGACAATAATTTGGAGATGACTTTATATAAAATGTTACAGTAATAAATAGGCCTAAATTCCCTTATAGAGCTAGGAGCATGAACCTTGGGTATGAGAGTAATTTGATTTCTATTCATTTCTTTTAAAATATGTCCCTATTGAAAAATTCTAGCACTGTATCTGTAACTATTCCTTTTGTCAAATACCAAGTTATGATGAAAGAAGACATTTAATCCATTTAGCCTATGAGCTTTAAAGAGATGAAGTGAAAGCATGGCTCTCACAACATTAGATTCATTGAAGGGCTGAATTAGAAAGCCAACATTAGATTTATTAAAGGGTTGAATTAGAAAGTCAGACTAATAGATGCATAATTGATCATATTTATAACTCATATTTGATGTATTTTTACGTGACAAATTATACTTTTATCGTATATTTGGTACTTAATTCACTCTAAGTGTGTTTAAACAGTATAATTGTCTTCATGGACTTAAAGGAGAAGAATTCAAAAGAAAACACGTCATAAAATAAAGATTCGAAGCACAAAAGGAATGCTCAACCAAAACCCTAGAATTTAATATAAAAGACACTTTTAGAGGCAAATTGAAAAGGACATATGGAGGTGTTATGAAACTCTCATAGGTAGCTTAAGGGGTAATTTTGATCTAGAGAAGTAGGAAAATACAAATAATTCAAGGAAAGATCTATCGAAATATAAGATCAAACGTCTACATCACAAAAATACTCAATAAAACACAACCAGGCAGATTTAGAACTATGAACCTATTGTTTTCAATTTGTTTTTCTTTCTATTTATGTTTGATTTTATGTTCGATCATATGTAACTAAACATTTAGTATTTAGGTTAGATGAACCCTATGTTGATATTTTATTATGATTTGATTCTTTTATTAATGCAATTGGTTTGATTGATATATTATGATATGATAACATGTTTTATTTATGTTTTAATAGATCAAGAATATTATATCATAACCTAATTTCATATGTAGAGATTGAGAAATCCTGTTTATGAATGGATCTACCATAATTGGAAGGATTTGATTGCAACCCTAGAGATAGGATGTCATAAATCCAAATCAGGGTTAAACCCTATAGAGGGATTCATAATTTGCTAAAGCAATCCCATAAATCTTAACCTAAGTAATTTGATTGAAAACCTTAGTAGTAGTTGTTAATAGACTCAAAGTCAGCTATTATTAGCATGCAATAGGAGTCTCCACGATCCAATAAATCAACAAAACAATTGCATAATAAAATATCAATCTATTAAGGGTTTAAGAGGATTCGAAACCTAAATACTAATCTTTGGATATCGAAACTTTTCTTAATAAAATTTTTAATTATGTGATTCAATCTTGCTACCCATTTATTTTACTTGCTCTAGTTTATTTTCTTTTCAATTAAAAATTTACAATCAATTCATAAACTAGATAATAGAACAATGATAGCTATTAGTAATCACTATCCTCATCAAGTCAACTCCTATTTGTCGGTACTAGTTATAGCTACAACTTACACATATGGTAATTCAATATTGACATTTACATTTTTAGTTAATCGAGTTTTTTGGGTCATTATTAGGGAACATTGATATTAGAAGCACCTGATGCTATTACTCTAGTCATTATTTTCTGTATTCTATTTTATTTTATTTTAGTTTAGTTTCATTGTATTGTATTGTATTTGTGGCTTATTCATTTAATTATTTTTTGAATTTCTTTATTTGAACTTGAGTTTGTGGATTATTGTAGGATTTGCGATTCATTACTATAACCATAACTCACAATGGAAGGATCGAGCAGATAATACTTTTATAAAAGTCAAGATATGTCTTTGTAATATGAAACATCACCATTTAGGAGAGAGAGAGGGTTCCTCACATGGTTTCTGAGGCTCAATCGATGTCTATTCCATGTTGTAACATTTGTGGGATTACTTACTACAATCATGAATGTCAAGCATTGACTTATATATGGGAGCGACTAAACATGTACAATCAACCCCAAGGTGCAATATAAAGGAGTAGTTACAATTCAGAATGGATCCACTTTTACGCCTATGTATGGAAGGATTACGCTCCAGCAAAATATTTATAGCATTAAACACCTCCAGTTAATGAGCTAACTCTAGAAGATATTATGACTTATTTAATGCAAGAATCAATCATGAAGCATCAAGAAACAAAGGCTTGTATACAAAATTTGGTGAATTGGATGGACCAACTGGCAGAGATAATATATGATGAGATGCAAGATAGATTTCCCAGTACTACTAAAGCAAATCTATCGAATGTTGATTGGCAATCACCCTTAGTAGTGAAACAAAACTCTTAGTAGAAGAAGAAGAGGAATAAGAAAAGAAAGAGCAAAAGGAAGAGAGTATTATAGACAAAATAATAAAACTCATAGCTGAATCAAAGTTGACTGAAGTGAATTCAAGAGTGAAGAAAAGACAAAGGTTGGCTTCATGAATGGAGGGATAGTCCAAAAAGAGCTTCCTGATGAAGAAGACAAAGAAGCCTCCATCCAAGAAAAAGAAGAAGAGAAGTGGCAGGAGATAATTGAAGAAGATAAGTTGAAAACATTTATACAGGAAGAAGAAGAAGAGGAGTGGACAGAGATGGTTAAGGAAGAATTGATAGAGGAACCAAATAAGGAAACTACTAGTAAAGCGTTGGTAGTGACCTTAAGTACAAAAGGTTCCCCCTTTCTCAAAGACAAACTATTCGAGTTAATCGATGATTCAATGAGTTATGTTATTCCATATTTTATTAGCAGTTTGTCATTTAAAAGTGCATTAATGCATGCAATTGGATATATTAATTTGATAAATTATGTCCTTACTATTATTTTGCAACAGATGGCTCACTTATATGCTATAAAACTCTTATGTGAAGAAGCAAGTGGAAGCAAGCCACTGATCATAGACCCAAGATGAGGGTCAACATGCAAGTTATGCCAAGCTAAAGATGTTAAAGAAGCATTGCATGGGAGCCAACCTATGAGTTAGTTTTAATTTTATTTCAATTTTGGTATTATCTTATTTTTCTTTCTTGTTAGCATTTGCACGTTTTGATGCATGCTTATGCAAACTCGCAAAGTTGTGATTTAGTAATGTACACAATTTGATGCATGGTCGTATATCAGATCATGCACTCCTAAGTTCTCCAATTTTTTCATTATTTCTCTTCTGCAATCACCCTCCAACTTTCCATTCCAAATTTTGAATTTTTTAGCTACATTAACAACACCCAAGTAAGTTTCCTTATTGCTTTAACTTGTTTAAACATGATTCATTAGGTGTTATACGGATTTTTCAATTAAAAATGTCAATTCCATGAAGGTTGTTGGATAATTTGTGTCATTTTATGCCTCATTATTATGTAATAGTTGGATTTAATATTTGCCCAGTTTATTTTGGCATTTAGTTTGATTTATTGCTTGACATTTGGGTTCAAATTCGACTTAATTTGCATAAACTTGGGATTTTGGCTCATTACGTTATTAATTACAATATGTTTTGTTTAATTAGGTTAATTAGTTAATATTGACATTAATTAAGACTCGGTTTGTGTTTAATTGCATAAATTTAGTATTTAATTGATAATTTAGGTTTTTAATTTCAATTTTAGGGTTAGAATTGTAATTTAACAATTAAGTTAGTTTAATTTGTTAATTGTGCAATTTCTAATTTTAATTTTGAGATTAATTAGTTTGCTATGTGATTTCCTAATTAAATTTTTTTAATTATTTATTTCATTTTGGTTTAGTTTATTATTTATTTGTTTAATTTTTTGTAGTTAGTATGGGAAAAGCATACCTTAGTGATTGTATATCAATTTTCTCACACTTGTTTAAAAGTTGCAGGCCAGATGACATGATCACAACGTGAAAAAGAGACCCCAAGAAAGCGGCATCGAGGACAGCCTTCTCCGACAGTTCGGCCCCTAAAGAGGCCACAGATGTTGCTATTCAAAGTTGGGGCTCAGGAAGAACAATATCAAAGATTGAAGGATAAGAAGTTCGAAGCTAATTGGTATATTGACTAGGAGGCTTTGGAGTAGGTTGGGTTTGCTCAACAAGTAAGCGGGTTTGTAGACGTTGGAGCATGGCCTCAATTATTTGAAATCATGGAACCATCGTATAGAGCGCTGATTTTGGAGGTCCTCTCCATATTTTCTGTGGAGACAGGATGTTACGAAAGGGATTTCCCCAACTTAGTCCAGTTTAGAATAATGGGGGAGATGCACCAAATTAACTATATTAAGTTCTCCATCATTATAGATTTGTATGATGGGGAGCATACAAAGACATCGGAGTATCGAGCTTTACGGATTGATCTTCCATATGATCTATCACTGCAATTGTTCTAGGTTTCACTTAACACTAAAGATGACTACGATCTGCGTAAGTCAAAAGCCTCAACCTTACGGAGTCCAGCACTTAGATACATCTATAGTATTTTAAGTCATACTTTGAGTGGTCGAGGAGACAACTAGGGAGTCATCGGCAATGTAAACATCTCCTACCTTTGAAGTATCAGTGAGCAGGCGCCTATCCATCTGGAACATATGCTTGTTTAATTTATCAGGTGCTAAAGTGAGGACAAGAAGGTCGACATGATATATTTTGGACCTTATGTGACCAAGCTAGCATGAAGGATGGAAGTTTTTGATCAGCTACCATTGATGCAAGAGATGACGACCATGGTGGACTTAACAGTAATGCATCACGTGCACATAGTTCATCATTATTGGGAGCCCACAGAAGTAGTGTATAGACTAGTTACCAAAGGGTGGAGAGCAATAAGCAACAGACTAGTCGACAATAGACTAGTAACCTCAACCACGACCACCAGAGCTGGCCGAGCTTCTAGAGAGAGTAGGATGGTTGGGAGAGTTACAGTCCATGATGTTATGGACGGGAGAGCTTATGCTATCAATAATAAGCCATCTTGGCATCGATTTCCAACCCTCACCATTTGGCCAGGGCACTTCATTTACAGCTCCTCCATCTAGCTAGTATCATCACCAGGAGAACCCTCCTTCGTCAAATTAGCCAGGATCGCAAGATGAAGGAGATGTTTAGTTTGTATAGTATTTCTTTTTTAATTAATTTTATTTTCATTAATTATTTTGTCTTCTTTAACATTATAATTAATGATATTCTTATTTCTTATTTTCAATTGTGTTATTTTATTACTTTTGTTTCTTTTTCTCTCTTTTTCTTATATTTGACAACAATGTAGTTTTACATTAGATGGATCTAACAAAACAAAATCATCATATTAAGGAAAGTACCACTAAATTTTTTCCTTATTATATATATTGTGTACATTCAAGATAATGTACATCCTTAAGTGTGGGGAAGGGGTTAATGAATTCTTTAAGTTTATTATAATCTTGATTATTAAATTTTAGGAACTAATATCTTGAATTAGTTGAAATCTATACATGCATTGGTATGCAAAAGGATGAGAGTTAGAATAAAATTGCTTTTGAAAGTCATATTTTTAATAATCATTGAAATATTCAAGTTGAATGATATTGTACATTATTTACACAAATAATACCCATCTTTTTTGTGAGCTTTTGAGCCTAAGAGAACATTTTGAAAATTTTAAGCTCTTGTTATTCTTTTTTGTGTGATATCATGTGCGGTAGAATAATTCTACAACTTACTTTTACTATGCATATTGAGACCAATTTTGTTCCATTAGAAGCATTGACATGATGGAGGCATTTAGATTTAACAACTTATTTAAGCTTATTTCTCTAAAAATTACCACTCCTTTAAATTTACCATTAGAAATAACCAAGTTGTGCCTTAGCCCTTTTTCATTGATTAAACCCTAATATTTCCCTCTATCCTATTTTACATATTGAATATTTGAAATTCTTGAAAGGTTCAATATTTCTTGAATTGTGGTACTAAATGCTTGCAATTGGATTGATCAAACAAAGAAAGAAAATCGTGAATAAATTTATGGTACCAATAAAGTTGCAATGAAAGGACTTATGCATATTTGTAAACAAGTCTTGAAATATATTGCATGGTAAATTTCCTTCAATTTAACCCTTTTTATGATTCCAATCATATCATACCTAAGCCTCATTACAACTTGTATAAAGACCTTTGGATTTTTGTTTATAATTTATACATAAGTGGTGGAGATGTGATTTTACTGCAAATATATGGTAAGAATTATGTTATGTATTGACTGAGATTTTTTATACTTTTTACCTTAAATAATTGAGCACCCTGAGTGACATCATAAAAAGGGTGTAAAGATTAATGCTTTTGACTTAAATGCGATTAGAATGTCATTACTATTAATATTGCTTAGAAATGTTAATTTTAGGATAATTTGATTCTAGTTGTATGTGAATTTGATTCAACAAGATATGATGATGTATAGTATGAATGAAAAGATCGAAATTGATGAGGGACTGATGTGTAAGATTGACATTTTTATTATGGATTGCTTAAGGAAAGGCAAAAGTTTAAGTGTGGCGATGTTTGATAGATGCATAATTGATCATATTTGTACCTCATATTTGAAGTATTTTTGCTTGATAAATTATACTTTTATTGTATATTTGGTACTTAATGTGTACATAGTATAATTGCCTTCAAGGAATTAAAGGAGAAGATTCAGAAGAAAACAGGACATAAAACGGAGATTCGAAGCATAGAAAGGATGCGCAACGTGCATCAGTCCATACACATTTCTTAGGCCGTGCAGATTCACGATTTCAAAAGATTTTGTTTATATATGCATCAAATCGTGCATCAACTAAATCCCTATGATTTAATATAAAGGACATTTTTGAAGGCAAATTGAAAGGGACGTACAGAGGTGTTCTAAAACTCTCAGAGGTGACTCAAGGGGCTATTTTGATCTAGAGAAGCGAGAAGACATAAATAATTCAATGAAGGATCCATCAGAATACAATATCAAACCTTTACATCGCAAGGACACTCATATAAGACAACCAGGGAGATTTAGAATTATAAACCCATTGTTTTCATTTTTTTTCTTTCTATTTATGTTTGATTTCGTGTTCGATCACGTATAACTAAATGTCTTATTATTATTAATACAATTGGTTTGATTGAAAATTTATGATCTGATTACATGTTTTATTTATGTTCTAATAGATCCAGAATATTATATCATAAATTGATTTCATACATAAAGATTGAGAAATCTTATTTATAAATAGATCTGTCATTATTGGAAGGAGTTGATTGCAACTCTAGAGATAGGATAACATAAATCTTCCAGATTATGGTCAAACCCAATAGGGGGATTCACAATTTGATAAAGTGACCCTATAAACTTTAACCTGAGTAATTTGGTTGAAATCGTTAATATTAGTTGTTAATAGACTCAAGTTCAACTATTAGCATGCCATAAGAGTCTCCACGGTCTAATAAATCAACAAAACAATTACATAATAAAAGATCAATATGTTAAGATTTTAAGGGGGATGCAAAACCTAGATACTAATCTTTTTATATCAATAATTTTTTTAGTACTTCCTTAAGAGAAGTGACTAAGTAAACAAGTAATTTTGGATGAAACAAAATCATTGAAGGATAAAACATAAGAAAAGTGAATAAGTAAAGGAGGGCAATTAATGAAGGAGGTAAGACTATTTATTCATAAGAGGAATTCAATACCAAATGGAAAACATCATTAAGTTATAGACCCAGTTGATAAGAATCAGATCATTAACTAAAAAGTGGAAGCCACACCAGGAAGTAAGAGGAGACCTGAAAGGAAAGCTAGGGGTAAGGTTCAAAGTAGCCTAATACAATAACTTCTTTCATGTCTATATAACATGGAATGTAAGGTGAATCAACTCTCCTAAGAAGCAACATGGGGTTTTTGATTTTTTTAGAACTCAAGAAAACCAATATTGGCGGGCTTACTTGAGATGAACAATAAAGAAAGCAAAATCAAAAGGAGCATTTAGATTTTTTGGAAATCTTAGACTAGGATAACAAACCATTAACCATACTAATGGAAGAATCATAGTAGCTTACAATCCAAAGGTTTGTTAATAGTAATCAATACCAGGAATTCAACTCAATTTATTCATATAAGAACTGGATCAATCCACAGCACAAAAATTCCTAGCATTGTACAAAATTTGTTTTTCAGTAGGATATTGTACTCATATGATTGAAGGGAACAATGTAAGCTTTAGAGATCAGAATTATGAATTTAGGAATTGTCTTAACAAAATTGGTAGAATTGGCTTAAATAATGATGGAAATCAATGTAATTGGAGCAATAAATAACAAAAGAAACAGTTAATTAGGAAGAAGTTAGATTGAGTTATGGTGAATGATTTATCGCTAAGCCAATCTCCAATAAGCAAAGCTCACTTCAGGTCACTCACTAAGATGGTTATAACTTGAAAATGCAATTTGTAATAGAAAAGATCCTTTTTTATATTCAAATGTTACTTAATTAATATGGAGAGATGTTTAGAAGCTCTATCTAAAGGATTACAAAAAATTAATGAGGGATATGAAGCCTATAGATGAATGAATTTAAACAGTTAAAGAGGAATTAAAGATTTTGAATAAAGGGGTAAGCAACATAGTAGGAAACATCTAAAAAGAGATAAGTGCTCTAAATAAAGCTAAAAGTGACCTCTAAGTTGATCTAAACAGTGAAAACTTGAATTAGAAATAGAAAACTATAATGATGAGATATATATATAAGCTCTTGAGATTCACTCATCTCTAACCAGACAAAGATCAAGGATGTAATGGCTAAAAGATGGGGATAGAAACAAAAGCTATTTTCATAATACAATCCTAATAATAAAGAACAACAATAAGATAAATTCATTGTCCAACACTAATAGAAGAACTTGTAGCATACAAGATGAGTTGAAGAGAATCATTTTTAACCACTTTAGAGATATAATTGTAAACTAACTAGCAATGTTTCTTCCTTACATGAACTTAAAACATTTATACCGAGCTTAATCAATAATGAACAAGTTGAATGGTTATATAAGTCATTTAACATAGCATAAATAGAAATAGCTTCCTTCATCTTGAATCCTAAAAAGTAAGATCTGATGGCATTAGTGCAATATTTTTTTAGAAAACATGGCATCTTGTGGGAGATTGTATCTTATAAGTCATAGCAGAACTCCTCTCAAAGGGTAAAATGCTCAAGTGAGTTAATAAAACTTATATTTTCCTCATTCTAAAGAAGTCTAATCACTCTAACTTACAAGGTTATAGGTATATATCATACTGTGATGTGTTCTACAAGATAATATCTAAAATGATGACTACCTTTTTCTTTTTTTTCTTTTTCTTTTCCTTTTTCTTTTCTTTTGCTTTTCTCTTTTACTTTCTTTCCTTTTTGTTTTCATTTAAAAATTGAAAGAAGCTATATGAACAAGGGAATTTCATTGATAAGACATAAAATAACATCCCAATAATTATAACCATCCCACACATATGCATACCCCCACACTTGTACTCTTATACATCCACAATCATCAACAATCAACAAATGCTCCACTAGCTTTAAGGCTTATGTAGGACATTTGGTTTAGTTTAAAGTATTTAATGTGGTTGGCATAAAAAAAAAAGCAAATGAAGCTCAAGGGAGCTTATCAAAAGGAAAATCATACGAATAGGTAGGTTATTTGTTTTATGTAGCTTATGAAATAAAGAATGCTTATATCATTTTCATGTTAATATATATGATAAAAATATTGTCTTAAATAGAAAATCAAAGAAAAATTAGGATGTACATGCCATGAAGGTCACACATAAACAAAAGATAATAAGACTGATATCAATGTGCCTGCCTAATATGGCTCAAAATCTCACTAGCTTATGTCTATCTCTAGTTACTACTCTTCTAAAGATAATGCACATTGACTAATCACAAGAGTATAAGTACATGTTAAAGTTTCTGTGGATTCTTCTAGTCAATTCATTCTCTAATCATAACTATATAGTCCTAAAAGTAATAAAAAATAATAAAATGTTTATTTGCTTGTTTTCTCTCTCTCTCTTTTTGACTTAAAACTTAAAAATAAGTAAAAACAAACAACTACAAACATACATGCATATAAGAAATAAATGCAAAAATGTAAAAGAGAAGAAATTAATTTCCCTTGGGTTGCCTCCCAGGAAGCATCTTTGTTTAATGTCGCTGGCTCGACTTCATACTTTCCTCACATGACGAAATTATGATCTTCTAGTGTCACAACATGCATTCTCTCCACGTGAGGTTGTTCAAGATAGGGCTTAAGTTGATGATCATTCACTTCTAGCATCTTCCTTATCTTCAATTTTCCAATCTTTACTAATCCAAGCACTTTTTGGCATATCTAGAACGTCTCTTCACCTTTTTCATCCTCATTTAATTCCTCTAATTTGCTATGTAAAGGTGATGGATTAATATTAAAAACAATAAGGGACATCATTTACCTCTAAGCTAAATGATATTTCCTTTTTTTCTTCGAGCTCCTCCATTTCTTTGACACAAGCAATTCCTTGAGTAGTTCTCTCAAGATTCTCAAGCTCCTTCTCACTCTGTAAGGCCTCTGCACTAATGTCCCTTGAGTACATCTCGGGTTGAGATAATTGTGTTTCTTCGCTTTGTGTTGCTAGGTGGTTGATAGCTTCTACTAGCAGACCCACTTGGCTTGCCAAGTTCTGGAGTCTAGACATTGTATCTTAATGGAATTGTATTATGTCCTCCTGGAACTGCTATAATTGCAGAGTATTAGTAGCAACAACATTAACTAATTCTTCTAAAAATGTACTTAAGTTTTGCTGCCACTCCAAATCTTGGAAGCTATACCAAAATTGTCTGTCCTCCTACTAAAATTGTAAAGTGTTAATAGCGATAATATTAACTAGTTTTTCTAGAGATGGACCTGAGTTATAATAAGAAGCTTCTGGTCTACGCAGGAATTGTTGTATGTCTTGCATAATATCGAGGAAGTAATTCTAATGATTATTCTATCCATAACTAAAGTTTGTATGATCACTCCAAATATGGTTATAAGATTGGGAATATGAGTTATAGAAAAAAATTACTTCCGTCCATACAATTTTAATTTTTTTCTTAACACACAAACACTAAACAAAAAAGTGAAAAGATCAAGAAATAACTAAAAAGAAACTAATTAGAAACACATATATACAAAACATCAATTAAAATGAAGAACAAAAACTAAAGCACCATATTCCCTGATAATGGTGGCAAAATTGATGTAACATGTCATAACACTACTCAAAATAACTAGACCTACAACTATAATAGTGGTGAGTTTAGGTTGATCCCACAGAGAGTGTGTGTAAAACTTTTAAAATGAAAAGAATCGATGTTTAAGTTTATGGAGGGGGAGTTTGGTTGTTTTCAATTAAACAAATAAAATGAAACTAAACTAACAAAAGCAAATTAAATCAAATAACCTAAAATGATGAAAGTGATGAATTTGTTAGGGACCTGGTTATCAATTCAATCTCAACCTATACACGGTTAAACATATTTTATTAAATTGTTGTTCATATACCTCTCCTAGAAACTATTAATCATAGGTTAACAATAAGCTCTATTAACCTTAGTTTTCCTCTATGTCTTGTTTAATTAAAAAGAGCTAACACTACTCAAAATAACTAGATCTACCACTATAGGAGTGGTGTGTTTAGGTCGATCCCACAGAGAGTATGTATAAAGCTTTTGAAATGAAAAGAATTGATGTTTAAGTTTATGGATGGGGATTGGTTGTTTTCAAATAATAAAATAAAATGAAACTAAACCAACAAAAGCAAATTAAATCAAACAACCTAAAAATGATGAAAGTGATGAATTTATTAAAGACATAGTTATTGATTCAATCTCAACCTACACACGGTTGAACATATTTCTTTGAATTTTTGTTCATATACCTCTCCTAGAAACTATTAATTGTAGGCTAACAATAAGTTCTATTAACCTCAGTTTTCCCTTAGATCTTACTTAATTAAGAAGAGCTGTTTAATTAAACCTAGCTATCGAAACAACCTAGAACAAACTCTCTAGATTTAATTGGATAACTGCATTACGAATTAGGAAAACAAATTAATTAAGGCAACAACCACACAAGCTCGGGTCATTTAACCTAGATTATGTTATCCCTAATGATTCAAAACCATTAATCTCCACAAAAGAATCTCAACATAATAGTTTCATATTATGTTGAAATACTAGCAATGGGTTCTTACATAAAAATAATCAAATAAAACAATTAATCACTTTCACACAACACTCAAACATTAAACATAAGATAACATAATTAATCCCTAAGAGAAAGAACAACAAACAATGAGAGATATGCTTAATCTAGTTCTTTGATGTCGATATAACCTCCGAACTGGCATCAGGAAGCTATCTCTCCATGGGTCACCAAGGTTGTCAACCTTGCCTCTCTTTATCCTCCTGAAACCCTTAAAACATTTCCCCCAAACAATTCATAACATGTTTTCCATCAAACGATGTATTTATACCAAAAAGTAAGGTTTGGGACATCTGATAGTGTCTAACAGCCATGAGTGGGTGTCTCGTGGCCATGAGACACCTTGCATAGGCGTGAAATGGAATGTCACGCACATGAAAAGTGTTGCATGGGCGTGACACCCCTCTCACGGCCATGAAAAATTTGTTATGGCTATGAGATACATCTTATAGCCATGACTTGTGATAATCTTCATTCCTTTTGGTATTTTCTTATCTCCTCTTGCTCTAATCCTTCTCGTTCTTGCTCCATGAATACAATTGAGTGAGAATCTTTAGAAAAAGGCTCAAAAATAGTGCTTCTTTATTTCTTTAGCTTCGAAAATGTACCTAAAATCATATATGAACTAAAGTGAGTATCTTAAGCCTTTTCGTATCATTAATCACTAAATGTTATTGAATAAATATATAATTAATTACCGCCAAATTGAAAAGTACCTTAAGATTAATTATTAATCTAAGTCAGGGAACATTCATTCATATGAGGAGCACAAGAGACAATATTCTCTTAATGTAAGAATTGATCAAGAATTATCATATAAACAAAATCCTAAGGATTTGAACAATGAAAATGGATTGACTATGCTAAATGGGGTTTTAGCTTTAAATCAATGGAAGTTCTTAGATATCCATTACAATGTATCAAGTGGATTAAATTTTGTATCATAAACACTTTTCTTGGCATCTTTGTTAATGGAGGACCCATAAAAATATTTAAAGAATGCAATAGACTAAATAGCCTTATTCAGCTTGAATCTTAAAAAAGCACTAAAACTTAATGGGATTAATGCAATATTCTTTTAGAAAACATGGAATCTAAAGGGAGATTGCATCTAATAAGCTATACTTAAACTCCTCTAAAAGGGTAAAATGCTTAAGTAAATGAATAAAACTTATATTTTCCTCATTCCAAAGAAGTCTAATCACTGTAACTTGTAAAATTACAAGTTTATATCATATTGTAATATGTTCTATAAGATAATCTCTAAAATGAAGGATGCCAAATTGAAAAGTACCTTAAGATCAATTTTTAATCCAAGTCAGGGAACATTCATCCAAAAGAGGAGCATGAGAGACAATATTCTCTTGCTGCAAGAATTGATCAAGGATTATTATAGAAATAAAACCTAAGGATTTGTACAATGAAAATGGGCACTTACAAAGCATTTGGCTTTATAGATGGGGATTCATTTTAATGCAATGGAAGTTCTTGAATATCCATCACAATCTATCAAGTTGATTAAATTTTGTGACATAAATTTTACTAGCATCTTCATTAATGTAGAACCCACAAAAATATTCAAAGTAGGCAGTGAACTAACTATTTACAAACTGCAATGATATATTGTTAAGCTTTCTTGAAAGGAACACCAGTAACATGGGGAATTTCATATTCTACTATAAATGCAAAAATATTAAGCTCAACCATCTGTCCTTTATAGATGATTTAATTATATTAAGAGGAGCAAATGGAAATTCAATGAGTATTCTTATTACAACGATGAAGTAATTTAATGTTCATTTAAGTTTGACAGTCAACCAAAATAAGAACAAGATCTATGTTTGAAGTTGCGACCCTAACCAAGCAAAACATAAAGCCAACATAGCTAGAGATGACACCTAAGCCTAGGCCTAGCCCAATTTGAACAAGGTTTACGCTAGACTCGAGTTTAATTCAATTTTTATAACTTTGACACAAGCTTGGGCTTCCATGGCCCGACTTAACCTAAAGCATATACTCTTAGCTAATTCTAAAGTCAATAAGGTGGTTCACAGAAGTACTTGGTGTTGTTAACTGAGAGGTTTTTCCTTAATAGTGGCAAATACACCTGAATACAATCCCAATCCAACAAGAGAAGACTCGGTCATATGGCCAATATATAGCTTTAGTCAATTTTCTAATAAAACACCATCCCCTCTAAAGATTGCATAAAGAAAACTAGTTTAGAATCATAGTTGTATCATTCTTTATTTGACAATGAAATAGATATTGATGACTCAAGATAAACTATAGGGAACTATAACCATAATTAATTGCTCCTTTTGGAACCAAGAGTCATAATCCATTAAACACTTATTTTTCAAATGAAGCTACATAGTAGAAATTTGGAGTTAGGCTCTACAATTATGTGATCGACAAGGTGGAAAAGATGATTGGGAAAAATTCATAAAATGGGAAAACAAGATCAGGTTTAACTCTAAAGGTGAATTAAAACTATTCAAGATCACATTCAACTACTATATATATATGAATTGAAAGGAAATGAACCTAAGAATCTTCTAACAAGCTCAGTTGGATATCCACAACCTGAAAGTTAGTATGTGGAGTTGGATTAAAAAAGTTGTTATGGAAAAAGGTGTAAACAAACAAGTAAGTATACAGATGATAAACAAAAAAAAGTTTGATGATTGAAGGGAACTTACATTATAATCTAATGTGAGGATGAAGTCAATTTGAACTTGTTATTCATGTGTTGCCTCCAATGTCTATTTTGGTTTTGAATGTTATAACTTGATTTTGATGAATTGATGTAGTTGTTCTCCCTTTAAAATTTTGACTATAATTATTTAAACTTTTAAAAAATTCATCTATATTACTCAATTCAAGGATTTTGAATATCAATGACATTTCTATACCAAGTTAAGCCTTAGAATCATTTATATTCCAATCAAATAATAACTTGTACAGATATAAATAAAATAAAACTTTTATAAAATTCTACGTAATGATACACAAATTAGCTACTATATCCATAATTGTTAAACTTTAACCAAAAAAATTTTCATGCTTGAAGTAGAATTAAAAAGACTTTGTACATATAACAAGTTCACAATCTCAAAACAATTCGATGTTTAAAAGTAATAGCTTTACAACATTTAATGAAGCTTCAAAACCTAATTAATCTCCAAAAACACTAGCAACAATAACACTTGCAATCTAATAAGCAAGCTAAAGAAAGAATAGGAGATAGAGAGGTAATAAAGCCACCACAAGGTTGACATTTTCTTGTTAGCCTTGTTGA
The DNA here is from genome assembly GCA_029829435.1 of Erythroxylum hondense. Lineage (NCBI taxonomy): Eukaryota > Viridiplantae > Streptophyta > Magnoliopsida > Malpighiales > Erythroxylaceae > Erythroxylum > Erythroxylum hondense. Next base: position 43,366,168 of record JANKYF010000007.1, on the reverse strand, counting down.
TACAATTGCCTATTGAAATTTCGTATGTGTGTGTGGGTGAATTGTTTAAATCTCATAATATTATTTCAAGTTTTTAGTTAATATTTTATTTAATCTTTTTAGTTTATGCATTTTGTAAACATGATACAAAATATATCTTTTTATAAATCTAAAATATCTAAAAGTTAGCATTGATTTGTTGATATGTAAAAGCAAATAAGAAGCATAATATTTTAAAAGAAATAGATATAATCTCTCAACTTTCAAATTGCATTCACGCCTCTCCCATCATAAAAATGTAAGGATTTTTAATCAAACATGTGTGCTTATATGTGTATAATTGCGTATAAAGGCTATCATATAAAGTTGAGCCCAATTAATTAAAGTAGTCTAATATGGTTATGGTACTTTGGGCTTTATGCATCTATATTAAGTGTGGGCTTTATATGTGTAGAGACCGGGTTTATAATTTCTAGCTTTATGATAGGTCAAACTAGAAATTAGATAAGGATTTTACTCTAATAAAAGTGGCTATGGTCCCTAAATTAAATGTACGTACAACTCCTAATATATCATCATCAGAGAGAAAATAGAGTTAGGGAAAATTTTGAAAAAAGGCTGTATTCTAATTTAGAAGACAAACCACAAGACTTAATTGCAAATTTTATAATGGATTGAGATATGCTTCCACTTTTATTTAAGTCTTAATGATTTGATATGAACGAATCCTGACTTTAAGGGGATTAAAACTCAACAAGTGGTATAAAGGCTTTGTTTATAATTGGGTCATCAATGGTTGATTTTTGTCTTCCATAATCTTGAAATTGTTTCTATATGGATTTGACTGGTTCTATGGATTTGGTTAAAAATCAAGCTTTATTTTTTTTACTGTATTTAAAAAAAAAGGGAAACTGCCGAAATAGATAACGGTAAGCTATGTTGGAAAGGTGGTTTTTAAAAGCCCCTAATCTTTATCGATGGATGTTTTAATAATGTTGATTTACTTTTGGTTTTCATGAAAAGCTTTTAGTCTTTATCCAACAATGGTTTGTCATCTGTTTCTTAATAAAAAAATTGTGACTTTCTTGCTTTAATAAAGCCTTGACCTTTGGATAAAAAGGAGAATGACCTTTAACCATCAGATAAAGACCATAAACAACCTTAAAGCTTTAGCATATTGGAACCAAATATTTTTAAAGTCAGTTTGAGGAACAAATGAGATATTTGGTAAACTAGTAGATTTGATTATTTCTACAAATTTTATATTCGGTTCATGCATGATGTTTTGGTATATGCAGTTTTAGCAAAAAAAATCCAATTACACATGCTTTTAGTTTATTATACTTTTATGGAAGATAGATATTCAATTC
>JANKYF010000007.1:43339125-43350464 GCA_029829435.1 Erythroxylum hondense | reverse complement strand
ATTCTAAGTAAAATGATAAAATAAATAAATAAATACATACATATATATATACATACATATATATATATATAAAATAAAATGGTTGAATAGAAAGCCTAAAAAAAGGGTTTCAAAAACAATGAAAAGCATAAATGAAATACGTGAAAGGATAGGAAAAAAAACTTATATAATTTGAGATCTAATTAGAGGAAAAGAAAGGAAGAACAGTATGTTCCTTGAACCCTTTAGACACAAAAAAAAACGAAGGGTTATGATTGATTTCATAAAAATAATTATAATTAATAAAATATATTTTCCTACCAAAATTTCTCTTTTGGGATGAATCTTGAGTTATGAAACTTGTTAAAACATGACATTGGTGAAGAACTCTCTATATACCAAACATAGACTCAATGTCCCTTCTTCGGACACTTTAAAAGTGAAAGAGTTCTAAGTTTTTTTTATTTGAGGCGGCCTTATATAAAAACTTTGTACTTATGTGTATTAGATTTAAATATAAATTAATATAACATGTTTTATTATATTAAAATAATTTAAATCCTAACAAGTTATGTTAAGAACAACAAAAATGATTATCAAGAAAATAGGAATTTGGTTTCATTATCACATAAAACTTTAAGAATTGTAATCTATAGTCTTATTAATATCATCCCTATTATAGAAAAAGATAGTAATGAACTTGAAATTTTTATAAATCCCTAAACAAAAGAATGAAGGTTTCAACATTCAGTTAAATGATAAACAGTTTCACTTAACACATTGCATATGAGTCTATCAGAAATAATCTTTTTATTAAGTAGGGGTAAAGTTACATAATATTAGACTTTTGTAGATTTTACGCCTCAGCATACTTCAACTAAGTGTTGTTGATGATAATGATAAACATATTGAGCTATATCACACTTGATCTACCTACCAATTCTACCTTATGTACATATCTCTTTTATCTCCTCCTTTCTCTCAATCACAGATTCATATATGTTAACACTTGTATAGTCTAATGGCTCCATATCCCTGACTTTTCTCCACATACCTTATATAGCTTAATGTTAACCACTGTTGTATCCTATTTAAGGTGTATGAATCCAATAACAATTTGTAGCTTCTATTTTCATAACAATATCAATTCCTTTCATTTATATCAATTCCTTCACATGGTACTAGAGCAAAACCATCACGGAAAAGAATAACAATAACAACACTTTTTTAACACAGTCAACAAAAAGAGATGTCTCTGTTGACATGGATTCTCCCTACTTTCTTCATCATTCTGACAATCCCAGAACCATGTTTGTGATATGCGTTCTGAATAGGGATAACTATCCAACTTGAAAAATGTAAAATCTACCTATGTTAAGGTTAAGGTTGTAAATGTGAGAGATTCACTGAGAGATTAGAAATGTGTTTTATGCTCATGCATTATGTGATATGCTCATGCACGTGAATATTGAATCGTTGCATATGAAAATGACTGTATATGCATTCATTAACTTTTCGGGTATAATTGTTTATAAATTAATGTGAGTATATTGAGAAATGTTAGCCCCCAAGAATTTCTTCTTGATGAACAAGTATGATTTGCATTAATTATAAGGTCCTTATGAAATTTTATAGAAAGTAATTAATATGTTGATGTTAGAAAGATTATATGATATAGGCTGATTGGAATAAGTATAAAGGTTATAAGAATGTTCAAAGGGTATTTTTGGCAAGATACGTAAGGTTAAAAAGAACATAAGCCTACAAGGAAGGATAAAAGGGGCTTTTTGGGCTCATTAAGGGTAGAAATGGAAGAAAGAAATGTAGTCTTGCTTTTTAAGAAGGGGGAACATCAATTGAGAGGGAGAAAGAGAAGTTAAGAAAGAAAAAGAAGAGAGTTTCGGTGGTTGAGAGAAAAGAAAAGAGTTGAGCTAGGGTTTTACCACTTCTTAGTCTTGAGAGAGATTTTGAAGTGGGTCAATAAGAGAAAAAAGGAAGAGAGAGAGAAGAGCTTCAAATTGAGCTAAAGATCTCTTCATTTGGTGAAGAATTAAGATAAGATTATTTGAATCTTTTAGAATTTTTAGAAGAGTTTTAGACTATGGAGTTAGGAAATACATGGGTTTAAGTGTTCTAGAACTAATTTCAGTGATTGGACGTTGTGGGATTTTTCTATTTGAAAACCCTATTGAGTTGAGGATTGAGAGCTGAATGAAGTCAAATTGGTAGCTGAATGGTTATACTAGGATTTTCCAAATTTGCACAGTGTAAAAATTTTCAAGTCTTCCTTAGAGGTAAATTTTGTGTTATGATTTTAGGAAAAAATATCGTTTAATCTAGGCTACATTAGATAAATTTGTCTTCTGAAAACTTGTCTTTCCAATGGTATATAATATAAAACTTTTGGACATCTGAGTTGAAAGTTATGGTCTTTATGAGTGGAGATGCTCAGGAGAGTAATCTGCTTTGTCTTAAGAATCACTTCTTCTCAAGTTGACTTTGCTTCGTCTTAAGAGCCATTTCATCTTAAGTTGACTTTGCTTCGTCTTAAGTTGACTCTGCTTCGTCTTAAGAGTTACTTCGTCTTAAGTTGACTCTGCTTTGTCTTAAGTTGACTCTGCTTTGTATTAAGAGTTACTTCATCTTAAGTTGACATTGCTTTATCTTAAGTTGACTCTGCTTTTTCTTAAGAGTCACTTCGTCTTAAGTTGACTTTGTTTCATCTTAAGTTGACCATCTGCTTCTTCTTAGGTTAACTTTCTGCTTTGTCTTATATTGATTGAAACTTCTTCTGGTCCAATTTTGACCCCTTATATGATATAATTTGTCTTTGAGATCTTCATAAAAGTTGTAGATCTCGAAGTTCTCTTCAAACTCATCAAAGAACACCTTGTTCCAATACCCATAGAGAAAGTTATGCTAGTTTCCCTGAAATAGGTTCAATATGATTGAGGACAGAACCTTGTTTGATTCTTTCAACCATAACTTTGTCATCAGACCTTCAAATGTAGTGATTCTTAGACAAATAGATTCCTAACACATTTTTCTTTTCCTCCATGAAATTTTGTAGTATTTTGAATTGAATTGAGAAAGATTGATCAAATCGAAGTGTGGAATCTGTTGGAATAGTGAAATAGGATTTTCTTCCTGAATACCCTTCAGTATTTTGATTATATCTGGATCTATAGAATTCCAAATGAGATTATTTTTAATTTGGAGTAAACTAGAGATATAGGTCAACAAATTGTCTCAAGGAGTTGGATTGTGATTCAGTCTCTAAAATGTTTAATTTCTGGAAGGAAGTTGTGTATAGTATATTGTTTTGGATAAAAGCAGTCCAAAAATGTTTGAGGCATATCTTCCAAATTACTGAACCAAATTGAGTGATTTTAGTGTCAATGGAAAGATAAGACATAGAGGAACACTTTTCCATAAGAGAGTATGACCAAATTATATTAGTTTCACTTTCTGATTGAATGTGAACAGTAGACCCGAAAGTGTAACTTGGAAAAATCTGAAGTGAGTCAATAAGAAAGGAATAGAAATTTTAATAGTTTTAGTAAGGCATAAACCTAAGTAAAAATTGTACTTAGATGGGTTTTGATACAAGAATGATTTTGTGATTAAATTGATGGAAAGATACCCGGGATTGTCATGAACATGCAATGTACATAGTTCTCATACACACGTACACATAAATGAATGCTTATAATTGTGCAAAGTTATTAATGTGTGTGCAAAGTGCATATTGAATAATTGTGATGTGCACGATAAATGTTCGCATTCAGACGTTTCCAGAATTTAGAAGCGAATGCTAAACTGGAGCGTACTATGAGTAGACCTAGATGGTCTCATACCACTTTTTATTTTGTTTGACTTTTTGGTATTGATTAATTTCTGAATGAAATATTGAAGTGCTCATTGAATGTGAATTGGATGAACTAAGTGTACGTAATTTGATTGTTAAATATATTCTGAAAGTGCATTTGCATATGAATGAAAGTGTGAATTCTTAACTTTAATGTTGAATGTCGGACTAAGGTCCAATGATATGAGAAAGTGATTGAATGAGATTATGCAAATGTGAATGATGCATTCCATTTCATGAATGCATGAAATATAATAGCAGTTATGACCTGAGTAGCCACTGATCAGAGCTTAAAGCTCAACGAGTGAAAATGAGCTTCGAGCTCAAAAGTGATTAAGAGCCTAAGGCTCACTATGTAAAACGAATTAATGAACTCAAAACCCAACTCCATTGGCAATTTCATATCAAAGACCTCAACCTTTTAAAATACTTTCTTGGGCTTGAAGTAGCTTGCTCTTCACAAGGTATTGTTCTTTTCCAACGTAAATATGCTTTAGATATCTTACATGAAACAGGTATGCTCACTGTAAAACCTGCTGCCTTTCCAATAGAGCAAAAAAACCTGCTGGTAGAAGACAAAGGTGCTTTATTAGAGGACCCCTCTCAGTACCATTGCCTTATTGGAAGACTTCTATACTTGACTATGACACGGCCTGATCTTAGTTACTCAGTCCAAATGCTTAGTCAATTCCTCCATGCTCCAAGACAACCTCATCTTGATGCTGCCATAAGAGTCTTTCGATATATTAAAGCTTCTCTTGGTCAAAGCATTTTACTGTCAAGTTCCAGTACACTCCAGCTGAACCTTTTTGCGATTTTAATTGGGCAAATTATCTAACCACAAGATGATCAACTACTTGCTACTTTGTATGCTTGGGTCGCTCTCTAATCTCTTGGAATTCTAAGAAACAGACCACCGTCTCTCGATCATCTGGTGAAGCAGAGTACCGTGCTATGTCTCATACAACTAGTGAGTTACTACGGCTACGTCAACTCGTTCAAGACCTATGCATCTCTTTTTCATTGCAGCTTAACTTTACTGTGACAATTAATCTGCCATTCACATAGCTGCCAACCCCGTCTTTCATGGATGCACCAAACATATCGAGATCGATTGTCACTTCATTCACAAACACATTCGAACTGGCAATATACACACTGCTCATATATCATCCAATCACCAACCAGCTGACCTCTTCACCAAAGCACTTGGCCGAGATCAGTTCCATTCTTTACTATCCAAGTTGGGCATTACGAATCTCCATGCTCCACCTTGAGGGGGCATATTGATGTATATCACACTTGATCTACCTACCAATTTTATCTTATGTACATCCTTATCTCCTCCTTTCTCGCAATCACAGATTAATATCCGTTAACACTTGTATAGTCTAACGGTTCCATATCCTTGACTTTTCTCCACATACCTTATATAGCTTAATGTTAACCACTGTCGCATCCTATTTAAGATGTATCAATCCAATAATAAATTGTAGCTTCTGTTTTCATATCAATATCAATTCCTTTCGTTTATATCAATTCCTTCACAAAATAGTGAGTATAATGAAGAGAACTTTGCTTCATAGTTAATAGTTTCTCATTCTAAACGAGCCATAATGGTGCATATAATGCTACCTAATAAATAATGCATTTGTATACTATTAAGCATAAATCAATTATGAACAAGAAAATTGAAATAAAATCCTTTATGTCATTAATTATGATTCTCATATAACCATTTTGTTATATTTTGCGAGATAATTAAAATATGTTGTATTAAATTGGATGGCCAAAGTTAGAAAATGTTCAAGAGCCAAATAAGAATATTAATTCAAATACAAACAAAATATAGAACAGTAGTAAAAGTAATTTTCCAAATATAACCCTGTAAGAAATTACATTAAAGGGAAGGAAAAGAGGATAAAAAAAGAAAAAGAGGGCTGAGTTGCCGAACTCACAAAAAAACAAAACAAAAGTAAGAGCGAGACGCCATATTTGTTTCGAAATAACAACACGTGCAGAAACGGCCGTTGGCGGTTTCGGTTTCATCTCTCCACTGTCTCCATCTCCATCTCCATCTCCATCTCTGTCCTACCAAACTGGCGACTTATATCCTCCCCCTCTCTGGAAATACATCAACAAAAACACTTGCTCTATTGTTGTAGGCCCCACATGCTTCTTCCTCTCTCCCCCCTTTTTTACAAAAACAATTAAAAGGAAATTATTATTTATTTGACACTATAAAAGCCCACTATTCAGACCCATCACCATAACTCGATGTGTCAACTCTTCAAGCGAATATGACCAGCAACCAGAGCATGTGTGTACGTGAGAATTTTTGAGAGAGAGGGAATCTGTAGGAAGAAAGAGCAACTGGGTTTCGATTCTTTCTGGAAATCGTTGAGGAACACAATAGAAAACTCGAAGATATCTGGCTAATTAGTGAGTTCTTCATTTTTCGTTTTATTTTTTAAATGTTACAGTAACACTCCTTGTTGGCTTGTTGATGCTTTTTCTTTCTCCTTTTATTGGTTTTCGGCTTTTCTACTCACCTTCATTGTCGTTTTCTTACGTGGGTAGAATTTGTTGCAGGTAAATGTTGATGCTTGTTGTGAGCAGATCTTTGTTTCGTTTAGTTTTTCTGTTTGGAGCAGAATTTTTGAAGGAATTGGATTCCCGTTTCAATTTTAGTTGCAGGCTTGGCATGCGCTGTGACTTTTGGTTAGATTTTGTTTGTTCGAGATTACGGTGCTATTCTGACTCCGGACATTCTAATTCGGTTGTTTGCAATTGCTCGTTTGCGGTTGATTCCACTAATTTATTTCAAAGTTAAAGCACGTAGCTTTTCTTGGTTGTTGTTCTATTAGTTTTCAGTGATGATTGATAGATTTTTCTTGTCTAGCATGAATGTGATGCTGATGGATGAGTTGCTCCTGGTTTTCGAAATCATTTGTGGTGCATCGCCTTTTCCTATGTGTGTTTGTGTTTTGCAGAATTCGGTAGATTCAGATGTTGTAAGGATCTGAATTTTCCCTTCTGTATCTGTTTGCGTAGTTTAGTTTCATAAATAAGTTTTTGGATAGCATGCATTATTGGAAATGGTTATGGTTGCGTTAAAGACAGCATTCTTCTACTGATATTTTGGTATTTTAGCTTAAGAAGTAAAATTTGTGTTTGATTTGCTCCTTTATTAATTGCTTTGTTTCTTGTTCTTTTACTGTGACGAAGGCACCAAGTGCTTGGTTGTTTGATGATACCTTCCTGCAAAATGGTGGTGCCATCCACATTGGAGCAAGACAGCAACTTGATTTGCAATGCCTTCCATCCAAGTAAGCGCCTATTAGAAGGAGAAAATGTTAAACTAAGAAAGACAGCCAAGCTGATGGAAACTCATGAGACAAAGGCAGAATTGGAGGGTCTGATTGTTTCCCCTGCAGTCATTCCTGATCATGTGCCTGATCAGGGTCAAGCAAAGAAAGTTAATATCCTTTCTGCATTGGTGCTTAGTAAGTCAGATGGTCAGCATCAAACAAGGGACCAAGAGCAAGATTCATTAATCAATTATCTTGGTCGGGAATTGTCAATTAGCTGTGCCCTCCGCTGCTCAAGGTCTGATTTTGGCAACATTGCCTTGTTAAACAAAAGCTTCCAATCTCTGGTTCAGAGTGGCTTACTTTATAAGCTGAGACGGGAACTGGGTATAATTGAACATTGGGTGTACTTCTCTTGCAATCTCCTTGAATGGGAGGCCTTTGATCCTCTTCGTCGCAGGTGGATGCATTTGCCAAGAATGAATTCAAACTAATGCTTCATGTGTTCTGACAAGGAATCATTGGCCGTTGGTACCGAACTGCTTGTTTTCGGAAAGGAAATAACTTCTCATGTTATTTATGGATATAGCATACTAACAAATAAATGGACAACTGGCATGACAATGAATCAATCCAGGTGCTTGTTTGGTTCCGCTAGTCTAGGCAAAATTGCGATTCTAGCTGGTGGTTGTGATACAAATGGCCGTGTTTTGAGCTCAGCGGAGCTTTACAATTCAGAAACTGGCACGTGGATCACCATTCCAAGCATGAATAAAGCCAGAAAAATGTCTTCTGGTGTGTTTATGGATGGAAAGTTCTATGTCATTGGTGGGATCGGTGTAGACAATAAGATGCTTACATGTGCAGAGGTGTACAATTTGGAAACAAGATCATGGCATGTGATCCCTGACATGTTGACCCCAAGAAATGGAGGAGCTGCACAGAGTGGAATTTCTGTTACAGCTGAGGCACCTCCCTTAATTGCAGTTGTTAATAATGAGTTGTACGCAGCTGATTATGTGCAGAGGGAGGTAAGCAAGTATGATAAAGATAAAAAAGTCTGGCTTGTGCTTGGGGGACTGCCTGAACAGGCATTTTCAATGAATGGTTGGGGAGTGGCATTTAGGGCATGTGGAGATCAGCTGATTGTTATTGGGGGACCAAGGGCTCTTGGTACTGGGTTGATCGAGGTTAACGCGTGGGTTCCAAATGGAGACCCACCACGGTGGGAAGTTCTTGCGAGAAAGACATCCCCAGGCAGCTTTGTGTACAATTGTGCTGTGATGGGCTGCTAAAGGCTTGCAGTTCTTCCAGCACCAAGTATAGTGTATGCGTCCTTTCTCATAGTATTTGTGGGGATCTATACAGTTGAAGAACTCTTCCGTTCTTTGTGGGGCAATTCAATGTTTTATTTTAGTTCCATAGGGTACAGTTCCAAAAGGAGTTCCGGGAATAACTTAGCTTTCGGTTGGTTTTTTGGTTTCCGTTTCTCTTTTTTAAGTTAGTATGAGAGCTCACCAAAGGTCAGAAATGTAAAAATTGCACAGTTTAATAAAAAGTTCTCTTACAGTTATAGCCTTTCAGGACTTTCTGCGATTTGCTTTTCGCTTATTCGATATATAATTGCATGTCTATGCCTACAGTACAAAGTTGTCAACTCACATATTTACAGGTAAGGACGGGTGCATCCCCTTCAATTCGATATCTTGTTGTACTGGTGGGAGGTGAGACAATCAGACGCATTGGTACTGAATCTTCCAGGATTAATACGTTCCTGGAAAGGAAAATCATCACTTTTACATTGACTGGACTTTTATCCTGCTGCTGCAACTACATCCAGAGGACTGCAATTTCTGGTAACTTTGTGCTTGTAGTAATACAACCATCTCTTAATCCTGGAAGTTTGGAAAGGCTTGAAATTATATATTACACCAGGGAAAGTGTGCTTTGCATAATCAAGAAATGCTTCATTGGAATGCTTGTAAGCTAAGATTGGTTTCTTGACACCTGAAATGGAAACTATATACCGAAACCAGAATCATCCACAACCAAATGGGGGAAAATGGATCTGGTTTCGGTTTCCTGCATTTTGCAGGGACAATCGTAATAGCCTTTATTGGCAAAAGTAGTCAACGATCGTGCAGTAGCATGAGGATATAGAGTCAGCCTCTATGCAACTGTGAGGGTGAATTCCGTGAGCGGAAAGTGAAGAAACAGAAGCAATCCTTTCATTGGCCGCCGGCCCCAGACACAGCAAACGTACGATTGTACCATGAGAACTTAACAAAATAAGAAAATGAGGAAGCGGAAGTGGCAGTGGAAGTGGAAGTGGAAGTGGAACACAAAGATAAGAGAAGTGAGGAGTCACGTCACGTGGACTTTACCCAAACATCTCCTCAACTTATATATGTAGCCACCACCACCTGGCGTCTTCTCTTCGATTCTCTTCTGCGAGTCTGTACTCTGTAGGCTAAAAGCTGACAACTTCGCTTCCGCGGGTCTGCATTTGCCTGTTATTTCTTATCCAGTGAGTCATGGTTACTGTGGTAAGTGGGAACTCCAGTCCAGGCCCCAGGGTGCACTTCTGCGATCTTCTTTCTTACAAAAACTTATTTCTTTAACTTTATTGTCGTTCTGCTTTCTAATATTATTGACTTTACCATCTTCCTTGTTTCTTTGTGCTTGCCTACGAGATATCCTGCACCATTCATATTGCGGTAGTTTAACGTAAAATTGATGAAATTGAACAGTATCAATTGGATAGTTTAGGAAAATTTTCGGAATGGTGGGGTTTAATTATACTTACCCTCCTAATAATCATATATAGAAAGCTATTTATTACCTGATTTTGACCTTGTATTCGTTGTACATCTTTGGCATATAATTTGAGTTGGTGGTTGCTTCTTCAAGTTGTACTGAGAGAAATACTAAGATACACCCAGCCATCACGTCTATGGACTTTGAGTCAAATTCAAATATTTACTTTTGAATCAGAGCAAGACCCATCAAGATCTAATAACCCAACCTCTCTATGTTTCTGGGCATACTGGCCCAAGAAAAGGAGTCTACATAACAGTCCACTTTAATCTTTCATTTAGTGGCTACTAGCTAGTATGGATTGATATGCGTAATTATGGAAACGTACGGAAAGATTACCTGCGAAAGTGGCGCAAAAGTTTAAGTTGGATCTTAACGGGAAAAGAAAATCACACACATAATTAAAAAACTACAAGTCAAATCTTAAAGGAGCAGGTGAATTGATAAGGGGCTTTCCTGATTTAAGTGAGGTCGCGGTTTCGAAACTCTCTTATGTATGCAGCCGTTTAAAGATTGGAGTCAGAGTTTTGCCTTCTGCAAGGGACCTATCCGGTTTAAGCGAGGATTAATTTGGGTGTGGATGACTTAAATGTATTTTTCTATAATTGAGACTTTTCTATGACACCTCGTGGCAAACAAAAAACAAACTACAAATCATGGATACCAACATATGACGCTTTTAGTTCGGTTTTTATATATATTTAAAATTTTACCTATTATACAAAGACTTAAAATACGGTTCTTTTCATTATTTCTATCGGACAATAAATAAGCACCCGATAAATCAACTCATGTCGTTAAGTATATAATACTAACAACAAACGGGATGCACTAACACCGAATTCCATCTCACCGTCCAGATGATCAAACGGTTATCTTTTCGACAATTTTTTTCTTTGATATTTATTTATCTCTCAGCCTTCCATTTTTTTATTCATTCATTCTTATTATTACTCAGCAGTCATAGACTCGTAGGCGTGACTTTATTCAGAATATTTTTTTATTCTTTTTTTCGCTGATATTTATTTATTTCTCAACCTTCCATTTCTTTTTTTATTCATTCATTTTTATTATTACTCACGCACATGTGACTTTATTCAGAATACTTATTTTGTCTTTTTCTGCCGATACTTATTTATGTCTCAGCCTTGCATTTCTTTTTTATTCATTCGTTCTTATTATTAGTTACACCTGTGCCTGAGTAGGATGTTATTTTTTTGTTATTCATGACTTAATAATTAGTATTAAATAATGATGATATATTTAACACCAATCAAAAATAATTTCTACTTTAAAATATGATTAATTAATTAACTTAATTGATTTTTTTTAATTACCGAAAATTAAAATATAATAAATTAAAC
>JANKYF010000007.1:43066262-43079966 GCA_029829435.1 Erythroxylum hondense | reverse complement strand
GTAGTTAAGTGAATGTTAAAGTAAAAACGAAAATAAAAATGCATGCATGGAGTATTTAAGTGAATGTTGAGTTAAAAACAAAAAAAAGAAGATAATTAGTCAATTAAAAAGTATAAAAATTATATTTAATTAAAAATGACAAAAAATATAGGCTAATTAGATATTAATTAATTAATTATATTTTAATTATAAAATGTCCCTCATAAAGCGACAGAGGAAGTTGTACAATCTGTAGCATCCGGAAAGGTAGTTCCATGTATAGCTGATCTGTTCTTTCATAATCAACTTTTTTATTTTGTAATAGTACAAATTTGCTCTCTTCAAAACTTCGAATGGAATCACACTGGGTAAGTAATCATCTTAGGCCACTAGATACAACACAATATGCAGCTCCAAACCATCTGAGAAGGATATTTTTTTATCTGATAAGGAAACGAATACACATATTATGCTATCAAACGAGGAAAGGAAACTCCAGCTATATCCTCTACTAGGATATTAAAGCAACCCACAGGTGGGTATTGATACCAAGGGATACCAAGATCTAAGGACCTGACATGGTTCGCTAGCCAATATGCGGCTCGATTAGCCTCTCGGTATATATGCCTAACTTTCACAATCCATTCGCGGTTGAGAAGTTGTTGGATTCCCAAAATTAAATTAGTGTAAGACGTACATGTTGTAGCTAATACCGATAAACTGTGAATAACAGTTAATGAATCCACTTCGAGTTCTACTTTTCGATAACCCTCATTCCAGGCAAGAGTGAGGCCCGAAAATACCCCCCATAGTTCAGCACAAACTGAGGTGCAATACCCGATGTTATGCCCAAAACCGCCTAACCATCTGCCTGTGCTATCCCGAAGAAGGCCCCCTATTGTCGTATGCGAAGTCGATGATTGGTAGGCTCCATTCGTATTAAGGCGTATCCAGTTTTGTTGGGGGTGGGTCCATCCCATTAGAGTCTCGATCCTCACTTTAGGGTTCTGTATTGCTTTGCTAACCAGTATCTTAGCTTGAACGAACGAATGCACATATTGGAACACTATACTATGCGGATTTACTGGCCAAGAGAATTTGGGATCGAAAATGGATTTGTTCCACCAATTCCAGAGAAACCAACATGCTGTTCCAAATATTAACAACCATGCGAGCCCCTAAATGGGTTGATGTCGCTGAAAGTTAGCCATTAGCCAATACGTCAATTCTTCCTGGAAGAATTCGTCTGAGATGAGATTAGTGGAAAAGCTACGCCAAAAATGCTTTGCTCTACAACCATCCCGAACAATATGTAGAATGGATTCAAGTTCCCCACATCACTGACAGGTTGGGTCCATGGATTGGTGTTTAATAACTCGTTGATTAGAGGGGAGTTTGTTGCGTGTCAAGAGCCAGAGGAAGGCTCTAATTCGTTGTGAACCCTCCCATTTCCATACCTTTGTCCATACACTGCTGCAATTGTTGTCATCCTGTCGAGTAATTAAATTATAGGCTGAGAAGATGGTAAACATACCATTTTGGGATGGACCCCATAGCGTTCGATCCGAGCCGAACTGATGAGATGGTGGGAGGATACCAGCGATCGCTAGGCATATTGATGGAGGAAGAAGATGTTGGAATAGATGCCAATGCCATCCACCCGATCGACAACAAACTCTCGTACTGACTTGTGCAACAATTGCGGAGGGATGGGTTGCACAGATCGATCCATAAGCGGTCCAAAATCATGTACCCATGCATCCGTCCAGAATTGAGTTCACTAAACGTTCGTCAAATATGAGGGCTGCTTGGAAGAGAAGGTTCTTTGTTCTAAACAGTCGAGGGATGCTTTACTACTGTCCCAAGAAATATATTTGTCATACGCGTGACTGTGTCATTAATAAATATAAGTCATATTAGCTGTACATGAGACTCATGGTGTGACGATTAAGTTAGAAACAACTCAAGTGATGGAGCTAGAGATTAATCTGGGAGCTGGCGACGAAGCTAGTGGTGGCGGAGTTGGAGCGTGTGACAACATGACTAGAGCTGGCGACGATGACAAAGTTGGAGGCTTATAGGTTGGAGTTGGAGACAACGGGAAATCTTAGGGAGGTAGCGATGGAGGGAGGACAAATCACGGTGAGCTAGCAATGATCGAAGCACAACGTGTGATGTAGCAAACAGGACAACGGAGATGGAAGGAAGAGTGAGTTGAAGAGAGGGGAAGGGAGGAGGGGTGGCTACATTAGGATTAGGTTAGAGACAGATATTAAGTTCATTTTAGTCCTATAATTTTCAATTTTTACAATGTCGTTCGGTATTAGATATCGTGAACCAATGCAATACTAGAGATTATTGTACCATATTTGGACCTTAGCCTCAACTTGTGTGTAAAGACTTGGAGAGAATAAACAATAGGAGCATATTATTCTGCCATCCACTCTTAACCCCAATAATTGATAGCAGACTTTACACGAGCAATCATCCTTGGCTTGGAATGGCATTGGTTACATCCATGCTACTAAGTTCGAGGGCTTAAATCTTAAAAAGAGGATTCCATTCACCAGTTTCTTAAATTGAAGGTAATCACACTGGAAGCAAGTAGTCATAGTCAATATCATAAATCTCTTCTCGATTGTGGAGTTTAGGTTAGGTATGCATTTCCTTTCCTGGCAATCAGATTCTATGTAATATTTTATTTACGTCACGATTTTGACTTATCCAACGTACACAATGTCCAAGGACGGTAATTTGTTTTTGGAGGATATGCGTCGTCTGTCCTCCTCAATAGGAGACATGACAACCGCAACATTATCGAGACATTAAATGGTACAAAGTTGCAATCTACAGCCTATAAAAATTATTACTACCAATTTGAATATCATAATGAAAATTTAGTATAAACATTATTTTATGGATAATTCATCCTGAAATGAGGGCATAACTAACTTTAGTATCTTAATCCAATCAAGGATCACATCGTCCTCATAGTTTTCGAACACGCAAGGATTACTACAAGCATATTCATCTCTAAAAGCAACCGTGGGAGGCTACTTTGATGTAGCCTGAAATTGATATTTAAGAAAGTACGTCACTTCCTATTGCGAAAGACCTGAAAGTGATAATACCTTCTACCTCATTGCCCCTGTATTGGTAGTTCCAATGTTATCTCAAATAGCAGATTCTAAGAAACTATGTACGTATAGTAAATAATATGTAGCTGCTGCAATTTAATTGACAAAAGGGGATGGCTCAGTCGGACCTGTCTTGTGCTCAAGTTTAATAGACAACCGTACAACTCTTAAAATGAACATATATGCATGTCTTAGAAGGCTTTAAACCTTTTACTATACACTTATTCTTAAGTGGGTGTCGATAATTTGATTCATTTTTTATTTTTATGTAATTTAATGTTAGAATAAAATTTCTTGTATTTTGTTTATAAGAATGTTCATAAGAACGAGACAAATCATATTAAATGGATAATTTATTATACAAACTTATTTATAGTTTATATGTACAAATGCAATAAATCAAAATAAAGAAATTCAGAATAAATAACTTTGAGATGGATTCTCATTGCTGCTGCCCACCAAACAAAAGCGCCAAATGCAGCATTTGGAGAAGCAGGCTCACCATACATTTATGCAAATTCCAAAATGTACTTTATCATTCGAGAAAATTAAACCCCACTTGTCATTTATGGTCCCCTTGTAATGTTTGGTTGTTGTCTTTATTACAATTTTATTATTTTTAATTTTTATTTCATTCCATCTCTGTATATAAGAGATAGCAATCATACGCAACGGAAAAAAAAAAAAAAAACAGCATAGCATCATCCGACTGCAAATAACCCCCATTTAAGCTCATACTAAATATGTCATTTATGTTACTCAAAACTGGTCTCTTTCTGCAATCCCGTGAGATCTCTTGTTATTTATTTATGTTAATGCCAATTGTTGATATAAACTTTACGTTGAAAGTAAATTTGAAAATCAAAAGATCCTTTGCCAAACTCCGGCGAACCCATCCCACCCTTTCCTTTATATTTCATCACTTGGTTCGCTCCATTTGTCCCCTTCTCATTTCTTTCGGTTTCTCTCTCGTTTTCTCTCGCTTTCTGTCGCCATTAATTTCTTTACTTTCAGTTTCACACTCTCCTCTAATTTCATACCCTTTTCTCTCTTTTTAAATGTCTATAAACCGCGCTCCTCTTTTCACGGTTTAATCTTCAAAATTACCTACATTCTCATCTTATTGTCTTCTCTGTCTCAATCGTGTTCCTTTTGGGTGTTTTTTGGTCTGGCCATTCTGCGTTTCGTTATTTTTTTCGGTTGCTTTTTGGCGGTGTGACTGTGAAGAGAGCGAAGGAAATAGGAGATGGCGTCAAATATTGGGATGATGGACAGTGCGTACTTTGTTGGAAGGAATGAGATTTTAACTTGGATCAACAACAGGCTTCAACTCAGCCTCTCTCGTATTGAAGAGGTGTCCTTTAACTTTCTTTTGTTCATTTCCCATGTTTTGGTTTCAATTCTTATTGTGTTGAATCGAGTATTAAGGCCGCTCAGTCTCAGCGGCCGGTTTAAGTTTGGTTTTTGTCTGGTTTGATGAATTCCCTTCATGGCTTATAAGTAATTTCAACTTTTAATTGGTAATGGGTTTACGTTTTTAGGCGTTACCCAGCTCTTGAAATTGCTTTTTATCTACTTTTAGATTTTGTCCCACGAACGAAATGGATTGCTAAAGCTATCTACGTCGTTCTAATTTCATTTAGATTACCTTTTTATCCAAATTGGTTTGTTTTATTAAAAACGTTTTTGATCTTTTCTCTTTCTCTAAACAAAAGCTTGCTGTACGTGTTACAGGGTACTGCTTTGACGGTCTATATATATATATATATATATATATATAATCTATCATCTAAATAGCTCTTGGTTGAAATGGGTTTGCTTGATGGTAAACTTGGGTTGGTTTAAGGTACATAGTGAATGGGATAGATTTAATTTAATTTTGGCAATACAAAGTCTTGGTTTTCTGTTGCAAATTTCAGCCGCCATTCTGCTTGATGCTTTTGGTTATTAGTTTTGATCCTAAACTGTGTTTCTTCAGTGACCCCATTTCTAGTCAAGCGCTCTAGAAAATATCTCAGATTTTCTTATCGTCATGCAAATTAACCAGCGTGCTAATAAGCTGATACTAGCAAGCATAATGCTTGTCACAAGTTAGCGTTATGGTTAGTATACATATGATTAGAATTTACATATGCATTTTTAGAACATCAACTGTGTTAGTGGTGTCATAAATGTGTTAGATTTATAGAATAAAGAAACATAGTTGGAAGTATAAGAGTGTTCTCCGTATCTAAGAAGTGACTTAGCATCTAATTATGCTTAGAATTTTCATATTTCAGCGTATAATTCTCTCTTTGATGTTTGCCTTTTCAATTACTATACTAGGCTGCATCAGGTGCTGTGCAATGCCAGATGATGGATATGACCTATCCAGGAGTTGTTCCCATGCATAAGGTTGCAAATTTTTGCCACATTTTTCTCTATTCAAATCAAGTTCATTGTTCTCTCAACTATATGATTTTTAATGACTTTCCTCACATTTCAGTTTAATCTATTGTAGGTTAATTTTGATGCAAAGACTGAGTATGATATGATCCAAAATTATAAGATTCTGCAGGACGTCTTTAACAAGTTGAAAATTGAAAAGGTATTTCATATTGTAACTTGAGTATTCCTGCATCTCCATATTTGTTTGAACCTTGGACTCTTGGATCGATTATCGACACTAACTTTCTGACTTATATCCCAGGAGAGTGTAATCTCCATCCTTTGCTGCATTTTGAACATGATTTGCCCCATCTAATACCTCTTTATCGTACATTGTGCATTCTTTATCTTACATTTTGCATTTAGTCTTTCAATTTATTGCCAGCCTTTGTAACTTGGCATCCAGAGACCTGAACTACTGATTGTTTTCCCAAATTCGGTGTCAAGGCTTTATTTTCTTTTTTCGGATATATTCTACAGCCTGGAATCAAAATATGATCCTCCTAGTCTGGTATTATTTATCAAATGTCATCTTTTTTTTCCCTATGTTAAATATATTCGTCATGTGATTGTGGGTGAAACAAAACATGACTGTTCATTGGAACATCTGAGTATCGCTTAGCTAAGACTCTTTAAGGCTCCCAAAATTATAGGGAGCTGTTTCTGTTCTATATTTTTTGCAATTCAATGTTTTATCTGCATTCATATCACGGCCCATGGTTTTGTGGCAGCATGTTGAAGTCAACAGACTTGTTAAAGGTCGGCCTTTGGACAACTTGGAGTTCTTACAATGGCTTAAGCGATACTGTGATTCTGTAAATGGTGGCGTCATGAATGAGTATTATACTGTCTCTTCTGTTATTTTCCACCTTTTGTTTCTGTTTGATATGGTTGCCCTTGTGTTAACATTTTTCACAAACACATTGATTATTTGAATTAGGAATTATAATCCTGTGGAAAGAAGATGTAAGGGAGGAAAAGACCGTAGTTATAGAGGTTCTCTAAAGACCTCAAAGTCATTGCAAGCAAACAATATCCATAACTCTGCTGGTAGTGACTCGGTTGCCCTGTATAAATCATCTGGTCAGTAGGCATTTTCTTGTTCATGCTTGAATTTTCTTCTGCTCGCTCTTAAACTTGCTCCTTTCTATTTAATGGATCCTTATAGGTCCAAAACAAGGGAAAGGATGCACTGGAGTAGGTGGGGCAGATTCATCAGTGGATATCGAAGCTTTGTCCAAGGAGGTACTGATTCAAATCTGTTTGTTTCCTTATGCATCCATCATACTGCCTGTGCAGACCACTTTCTCAATTTTCAACTGTTATGAAAATCAGATCAATATCCGAGGGATTGTCTACTGGCCAATGCATTTCACTTATTTAATAGATTCCTCTATTCTTCACAGTATTTGTATTGCTGTAGATGCATGTTTATCTCCTGAAAGGTCTCTATAGTTATTTCGCTTTGAATACACAGTATTTGTATTGGTTTTTCTTGTGTATGTCCTATAGATATAATTGGCAAAGAACATTATTCTGCAAGTGCCAAAGTTTGTTATATGAATGCAGGTTACAGATCTCAAGCTCTCTGTTGACCTCTTGGAAAAAGAAAGAGACTTTTACTTTGCCAAGTTGCGAGACGTAGAAATACTTTGTCAGACTCCGGAATTGGAGGACCTCCCTGTAAGTAGCTGAAGGAATATATTTGTTATGATGTATATGAACAAAACAATATCTGTTCTTTGGCCGAATGTTTGCAGGTGGCAAATGCAATCAAGAAGATATTATATGCTGCCGATGCCAACGTATCTGCGCTTGAAGAAGCACAGGAATACTTGGCGAAGGCTATGAGTGCAGCTGACACCGACGGGGATTAGTTTTTGACTGCTGGTGCATAAGTTTTGCCTGAAAGAAACTGGAGGGGATAGGGCAAGTGTTGGACAAGTTTATTGCCATGTTGGTGGTTTTGATGATGAAATGTTGGTTGTTATGCAACTTGCCTTACTCTTAACATGCACTAGCTTGTAAGTTTCTTTTCTTGTGGTGCTGCTAAATAAGTTGTTGGAAATATTAACAATTTATTAACGTGAGGAACAACCGTTTCCTCTTTTTCATATTTGACATGCAAAGTCGTCTGGCTGGTTTCCATGATATTTCCAGTTTGTTCAATTCCCCCATGATACCAAAAAAGAGTATTTGACTTGAAAATTGGCCCTTTCCTATTTACTTTTAGATAGTTTACAGAGAAAAGGGGGAGAATTGTAGGCTTACTTAGATACATCAAAGGAGAAAGGGCATCCACCTGAAAAATCATAAGTCTGAATAACCACCTACGGCTAACCCTTATGTATAAATAATATAAACAGCACCACAATCTTGGGACTCCCATTATTCTAATTGCTATTTATTTCTTACTCACCTCGCCAAGTCTCTCTGTTTCATCAACAATGTCTACCCACAACCTTCACTACAAGTTCGCGATTAGAGCACTGAACCACAAGTTTTTACATCCTGAGGTCCAAGAAAGCGACCGTGACCCAAGTGGGCATGCGACGGTTGGATTGCATTTCATACTCGCTAATGCAGTTTGGAGCTTCATAATACAGCAGTCAGGGAGACGAATCCGGTTGCCGACGAGGGCCACGTTGGTTGGTAGCAAAGACATCGCGTATAGCGTTGGCGATCTTCTCCCTGAATTGGTAGTCAGACAGTTGAGAGAACGGGGAATCCCCGAGACGGCATCAGATCATTTGTCCCATTAACGCTGTACCTACTCTGTGCCAGTTTTAAAACGTCGACGTTTTAACTCGTTTTAATTAAACCAAACGTCAATGCCCCAGCTTATTTCGCTTGAGCCAAGCCGATTCCTTGTTTTTATTTTA
This sequence comes from Erythroxylum hondense, assembly GCA_029829435.1. Taxonomy (NCBI): domain Eukaryota; kingdom Viridiplantae; phylum Streptophyta; class Magnoliopsida; order Malpighiales; family Erythroxylaceae; genus Erythroxylum; species Erythroxylum hondense. The sequence goes on along the minus strand of JANKYF010000007.1, from coordinate 43,071,541 downwards.
TTTTGCCTCCCGCCTCGACTCTTTCCTTCCCCTGTTAATTCATAGAACGTCTCCGTCCTAGATAGAGGTTTAGGATTCGACTCTCTCGCTTTCGTTGGTTTTAATTAAACGCATACAAGCACGCTTGCTCTTTTTCTCTTACCATTTTGGTTGCTTCTCTCTACACAAAAACATAGAGACGGTGATTGTCTGGGTACCCCCAGAAAAAGAGTTTTAGAGGTAGAGAGAGACGAGACGATCTAATGCCGTCATCCAGGTCCAACGCACGGTGAGGAAAAGCACGGTTGAGGATCATTTTGTCAAACAAATATAGAGGTGCGCCATTTCGTTTCTCATATTTCTCTCTTTATGTCTGTCTAATGCGTTGGTTCCCCGATTGTTGAACTTCTGTTCCTTTTCTGTTCTCCCCATTTTCCCTGAAACTATCCGGACCCAAACCCACGAATATGATCCACTAAATATCTGGATTCAAGTTGTGCAAATCTTTGACCGGTTAGCGAATTTCAGTTGAAAGTCTAAATGGGTCAAATGCGTTTGTAACTTTTAGCTGCAATTTCGTGGAAATTTTGATTTTTTTTTCTCATATTGATCAGTCTCCACTCTCGCTTGCCATTTCATTTGATAATTTTGTTTATTTAGTGTAGGCCATTTGTACTTGCTAGGTTCGTACGTAAATTGTGTAAAAGAAATGGATATTGACGAGATAATGGGGGAGACCTCAAGGTCAATGAATCTTCCAACAAAGAGTGCAATTTATGCTTGGGGATATAACCAGAGTGGACAAACAGCCAGGAATGGCAAAGAGCGGCTATGGCGAATTCCAAAGCAGCTTTCCCCTGAGCTCTTTGGATGCCCAGCCGGTGGTAATGCTCGGTGGTTGGATATAACTTGTGGCCGTGAGCATACTGCGGCTGTTGCCTCGGATGGGTCCCTTCTCACTTGGGGTTCGATCCCTTTCACTTGTTTTGGATATTGCTAATGTTGTTCCTCTTCTTGCTTTGGGTACAAGATTTCGTTGATTTTGAATCCTTAATAACGTAAGGATCCTGGTTGAATGTGCCTATGCAATTTGCTTCGACATGAATGCCAAATATTATTAGTATTACAATCTGCATTTGTTAGTTATTGTTGGTTTATGGAATGTGAACTTTTGGCTATTGCCTCTTGTGGTTCCTTCCTAAGTTTGATGAGCTTGACTAACTTGGAGAGTTGTTCTTGTCTTTGTATTTTTCAATCCTCATCCCCTTTTACGTTTTTGAGATATTTACGTCGAGTACCTCTGTTAATCACTTGTGTGCATGCCTGTTTCAACATTTCCTACAATGCTAAAGTACTGCCTTTGTTAGTTGTTTGTTCTAATGGCATTATGGGCCTTACCTTGAGAATTCTTTAGGTGCTAATGAGTTTGGTCAACTGGGAGATGGCACTGAAGAGGGTAGGAAGTTTCCAAAGAAAGTGAAGCAATTGGAGACAGAATTTGTAAGATCTATATCTTGTGGAGCACACTGTACAGCTGCTATTGCAGAACCACGTGAGAATGATGGAAACATGTCAGTGGGCAGACTCTGGGTTTGGGGTCAAAACCAGGTATCACATTTTACAAATATAAACTGCTTCTTTTCTTTAAAGTTTGAAATTTTTAGTAAACTTCCTTGAGTATCACACTTTTATCAGTTATCTACTTATGATGCAGGGATCTAACTGTCCACGATTATTCTGGGGGGCCTTTGCTGCAAATACGGTATGCCCTTGTTTAATTTTCCTTACGATATTCCAATAACATGCTTGTGGTGTAAAATGCATTTACTACTCTGTAGTATCTGGACGGGTTGATTTTCATCTTTATTTTACTTCCAGATGTTTTACAGGTATTTCTATTCTTTTTAATATGTAATGACAATGATAACATACTGGCCTAATTTTTGTCCTTTTTCTTGTGATCCCTTCATCTTTTTCTTAATCAGCATTGAATCCATTCCTCAAAATCCATCCTTAGCTTTAACTAGTATGCTGTAAATGTTATTGGTAAGGCTTGTAAATTTTCTTCCATTTAAGGCGAAGCCTCACTTTGAATCGTTACTTTGCAAACAAATAATATTAGACAAATCAATAGTAGGATTTAAGAATTTTTTATGCTCACAGACATGCTCTCTTGGTGTGGATTGTTTGAATAAAAATTTCCAAATGTTTCAAAAATACAATTTAAACATTGGTTGTTCATCATATAAGGAACTAATCGATAAGAGACAAGATTTTGTCAATTTAGATGGTATAATAGGCATGAAGACTTCCTCCATGTTGGAAGCTTATCCCTAGTCCTAGAAATGTTGAATATTCATTAATTGGAATAACATGGGAATATTTTATATAGCCTTTGTAGTAATGTTCTCACATTTTTGGATGGGGGAGCATTGTGATTCATTCCATCTTATTTTATTTATGATACATTTGTAATGCTTAGTCGCACAAGCTGGTTTACAATCTGAATATTGCATGAAATCGTAATGTAGGACAAATAAAAGAATTATTAACTAGCAGCTAAAACTCAAAAAATTAGAAATATGACTGATATTAGGCTAGTGTTTTAAGGTTTAATAAGGCTGGAAGTTAGGATTTTGGTTGATGAAATTTTGTGGTGAACACAAAGAATGGAAGGTAGGAAACTAGAAATCACTCCTAGGGTTTAAGAATCGCTCTTAGATGAAAGCATCTTATTTTCTAGTTGAAAACTCAAGTTTATAGAAAAATTTTAGATTGGTTGTTATTGAAGGGCCGAATATACACATATTTATAGAGGAACCCTTATTATATTCTTAAACAACTAGGATATCATATCTAAAATAGAATAATATATTTAACTTATTACTACTTTCTATCTAATAAGGAATCCTAACACAATATAAATTTCAGCTCTTATCTTTGATGTCAACTCAATTCTCAATCATCATCCCACTAAATTAAAGTTTGTGGTTGATTAATCTTTCCTCTTTTATTTCTTTTATGGACTTTAAGTTCTTTTATATCAATTTTCTCTGACTTGTTTGAAGTCGTCCTCGGACATAGAATGTGATAAATACTAATCATATAAGTCTGGATTCAACTTTCGAAATTCTGATTCTTAAATTTAAGTACTGTCAAAACTCGATCTTCTTTTTCACTTGACAAGATATTGTCGATATCCTTCATCTCTTGTTGCTACAATTTGTTCATCAAGAATATCCTCTATCTCCTTTTTAAGATGAGGAATGGTTGGAATTCTTATAGTTGTAATAGGGGATTGCTCATCATCTTGCCCATGATAAATAGTTAAGTCCACAACAGTAAAGATATGACTTATTCTTGCGTCACTTGGTAATTTGAAAACATAAGCATTAGCACTTATCTTCTTGATGATCTTATAAGGTCCAGCACTTCGTGAATGGAGTTTCTTATATTTTCCTTTTGGAAAACACTCTGGATGAATCCTTACCATTACCATATACCCGTCATTGAATTCCATCTATTGACAATATTGATCAGCATATTCTTTATCAGACAAGTTGCTAGTCTTTATCTTTCCTTGTATCTCATCAAAGATGTCCCTTATGTGTTGTGCAAAACCTTCAGCTTCAACACTAACTCGTGTTGTTTGTGTAAAGGATCTTGATCAATAGACTTTCTTGGTTAAACTCCTGAGACTATCTCAAAAGGACTCTTACTAGTAGATCTGTTTATAGAACTATTGTATGCAAATTCTGCTAGGAAAAATTAGGTCCCAATTTTTACATTGTCTCCAACCAAACATCTTAACCAGTACTCCAAGCTTCTATTCACCACCTCTGTTTGTCTATCGGTTTGGGGATGGAAAGAACTTGAAAATTGAAGCTTATTGTTTTTGTTTTCTGTAGAGTTCTCTAAAAATAATTCATAAATTTCACATCACCATCAAATACGATGGTTAAAGGTAATCCATAGAAATGTACAATTTCTTTAAAGAATAGTTTAGCAGCATAGACAATATCATAAGTCTTAACCAATATATTTCCAAATGGTTTCATAACGAAATCACATGGCTTTTCTACAACATTGGCATTAAGAACATACATATTATTGCTTCTTGTAGGTAGATGCACTAACTTGCTATCATTGCTTGCAAGTGCACTCACAACTTTTTCTTTATTCCTATGTTATACTATTTGTGCATCTTCAGTCGTGTCTACTTCTCCTTCATTAGCCATTACAACACAATTTTCGTCGGCAACACCAAAGATATGATCAAGTTTTGAACCAACAAGCTCGGGAACCACAAGTAGTTGCTGGTTAATCTATTAACAGCTTCATGTTTTGTTATTTTAGCTTGTTGTCCTATCCTTTGAACTTGTTGTACTATCGTTTTAGCTTGCTACTTAAGTGTTTGAACTTGGGTTTTTCAACTTTAGGGTTTGCCAAAAAATCCACTTCATTCAGGTTTTCTTCATCGTCAGTACTTTGATCATCCCCTACTGTCAAACTCTCCATATCATCAATTATTTGAGCACCTTCCACATGTAGGCTTGATGATTCAAATTGATATACTAAATTTGAGGAATCAAAATCAGTACATGATTTTTAAACAAAGATTTTCCTATACATTGCATGCTGTTGATCAATATCAGTCCTTGTTTATTACCACGTTCTCCATGTTCAGCATCAGTTATAGGTTGTTGGTGGGTATAGTTTTTTCTTGTGGGAGTTATGACTTTCAGGGAATATATGTTAAGGTTGTGAAGCCTCTCTAAAATTTTTCAAACATGTTTTCTTATGGGAGTTGTTGCATGTAAGTTAGCTTTTGGAGCACCTTGTGAACAAGGATCATTGATGCCCAATTTTTTTTGCAATATTCAGAAGTATTTCGTCTTGGTCTAAGTCGCTGAATATTCTTCTATATGCTCTTCCACTATGTGTTGCCATTGTGAACCGAAGCTCTAATATCAAATTGATGTAGGACAAATAGAAGAATTATTAACTAATAGTCAAACTCACAAAATTAGAAATATGGTTGATATTAGGCTAGTATTTTAGGGTTTAATATAGCTGGAAGTTAGGATTTTGGTTGCTGGAATTTTGTGGTGAACACAAAAATGGAAGGTAGGAAATTAGGAATGACTTCGAGAGCTTAAGAATCACTCTTAGAAGAAAGCATCACACTTTCTAGTTGAAAACTCAAGCTTGTAGAAAAATTTCAGATTGCTTATTGTTGAAGGGCTGAATACACACATATTTTTATAAAAGTTTTTAGAATCCTTACTCTAGCAGGAATG
>JANKYF010000007.1:42942658-42955084 GCA_029829435.1 Erythroxylum hondense | reverse complement strand
ATCAGAGCTTTTAGCTCAACGTGTGAAAATGAGCTTTGAGCTCATAAGTGATTTAGAGCCTCAGGCTCAATGTATTAATGAGCCCTGTATCCACTATCAGATAAGGGACAGATATTATTGAGTCCTTCAAGGGGACAGTTTAGGCACTCGGTCACAGCGAAATGATAATAAATGGAAAGTGAGTGAAATATGTATGTGTCAAAAATGGGATATATGAATGTGGATTTCCATAAATGTGTGAATGTGCAATTTTGTGAAAGTGTATTATGAAATAAAGTTAGATGTATGCAAATTGTGAAATATGATCAAATAGGCAGCAATGCAATATATGTTATAAATTGGTATTGTTGCATGAATTAAGCGGACCATCGATGATGGTCACTCATTGAGTTCGCAAAACTCACAAAAAATTTGCAATTATTTTTTATGACTCAGAAGAATACCCCGTTAGGTAACGGGTGTATAGTGATCGCTTGAGAGTGATAGAAGTGACGGGATCAGTTGCGTCTACATTAGTGGAATTATTGTGTTTCTATAAAAGGACCCGCGTGGTCATTGTATTACCGGTTATGTTATGTAAATGGTGTTCCACATAAATTATAATGCATGTGTATGTAAAAAAAATATTCTGTGATTTGACTGAGTGATGTAGTACGTCACTCTCGCAGGGCACGGACTCGGATATCACCATCGATGTCGGGTTCGGGTCTTACGGGAGTGGGGTGTTACATTTAGCATAGTGGATTACCCTGTGTAGGTTCAGAGCGAGGATTATAAAGATTGGGATGAGTCAACCGCAATGGCCAATGGAGTCTGAATCTTATTTTGTCAAAAATTATTTTAAGTTTATTTTAACTTATATATAAAGTCTATGACTTTGAATTGTTGAAAGTTTTATAATAACTATTTTCAAGTTGATTTTTGGTTTGAAACAATTTTGTTTTGAGTTCAGCGTATAATATGATGTATGTTTGTTCTGAATTACTTCTAATGGAAAATTTTGAATGTTATGCTTTCGTAAAATGTTTTAATTTGTTTGTATTGTCTTGTGTGACACTCCCATATCCTCCCAGGGAGTATTTGGGTGTTACACTTTTTGATATCAGAGCATAGTTTAGGCGATTCTGGTTTAACCAACGCTTAATTGTTGCTTCTATTTGAGTGTACAAGTTGTGTATTGGCCTAATGTGGTGTCTTATATTTTGTCTATACAATTAGAGAGATCACACGATGCTGTTGACAAAGTTGCTGAGATCATTTGGAGCAAACTCATCCATCAATATCTGGACCCTCTATGCTCAATTGAGATGAAGTTGAGGTGCCACCTCCTCCTTCAGCTTGGGAAGAGGTTTTATTTAAGTTGTCCCAAGATATGAAGGGTTACTACATCGTATAACTACACCCAAGGCTCCAATTGATCAGCTACGGAAGTATGGAGCAGAGGAATTTACTGGGACATCTTTAGAGGAATCTAAAAGGGCTAAGTTCTGGATTGAGAAGGTGAAGAGAGAGTTGGATGAGATCAGTTACCCAGTAAAGCAGATGGTGCACTGTGTTGTCTCCCTTCTGCAGAGAGCAGTTTATGAATGGTGGAAGTTCATTATGAGGAATTCGCAGCTACCTGTGCCCTTGACTTGGGGTTACTTTGCCAAAGAATTTAAAGCTAAGTATGTAACAGAGGCTTATAGAAAGGATAAGTGGAAGCAATTTCTGAATTTGAAATAGGAAAATTTGTCAGTTGCTGATTATGATCAGGAGTTCAGCCGACTCAATATGTATGCCCCTAAATTTGTACTTATTAAGGAGTTCCTATGCCATCAGTTAGAGGATGGATTACATGACTCCATCAAGGAGCATCTGGCAGCATTTACTCTATTACAATAAGTTACTTACCATCAATTAGTACAAATTGCTATGAAGATTGAGCGACATGAGACAATCAGAAGAGAAAAATTTAGTGGCGGGGCTTTGTTAGAGGAGGTTAGTCCTCAAGCAAATGAAGTAGGCAAGGTGCTTCTTCCACACCAGAAGTTACTCAGAGATCTGTAGCTCGGGGAAGGTCACAAAATTATCCCTGAAGGACTACTGCTAGTAGGGGGTCATCTGGGAGCCGAGGTTCTAATCCTCCAGAGTGCCCTGATTGTTTTGTGCATCATTAGGGTGTTTGCAGGAGGGATACAAGAGCATGATTTCGTTATGGCAATACTGAGCATCTGACAGCTAGTTGCCCTCTCGGATAGGCTCAGACATCACAAGTCAATCGGGAGGTCTCCTATGCATTTGCTGGGAATAGAGGATGAGGTAAAAGTCTAGGAGGATATAATCATAATAGAACTAATCCGAGTTCCCACTTAGAAACTATGAATCAACCAGTTGTACCTTCTACCTCGGCTCGAGCTTATGCACTGAAAGTTTATAAGGATCAAGATGCACTAGACGTGATTGCTGGTATTGTTTCTCTCTTTAATTCTAAAATGCATGTATTAATTGACCTTAGATCCACTCATGCTTATATCTGTGGGGGAGAAATGTTTGATAAGGAAATGCCAGTAGATCAGTTAGAGTAAGACATGTCATATGTATAGGAACTGTCCTATTCTAATATAAGGAAATGAGTATGTAGTAGATCTGATCAAATTACCTTTTCATTAATTTCATTTGATTCTAGGTATAGATTGGTTGTCCAAACACTAGGCAGTAGTAGATTGTGGTGCAAAAATAGTTATGCTTAGGAAGTCGGATCAGTCTACCATAGTATTGCATAGCGTCCATACTAGTTCCTTAGCTAATGTGGTATCTATTATACAAGCCTGAAAACTCCTTAGGAAGGGATGTGAAGCTTATCTAGCTTTTGTGTTTGTTTCTAAGAAGGAGGGTAGAAAATTGCTAGATATTCTTGTGGTGAATGAGTTTTCATATGTGTTTTTGGAGGAATTGCCTAGACGCCCTCCCGAAAGAGATATGGAGTTATCTATTGAAGTGATGCCTGGCACTGCTCCTATATCTAGAGCACCGTATAGAATGACTCCTACTGAATCGAAGGAGTTGAAGGTGAGCTTCTAGATAAAGGGTTATTCGATCCAGTATATCACCGTGGGGAGCACCAATCCTGTTTGTCAAGAAGAAGGATGGTACACTGCAGATGTGCATTAATTATAGGAAATTGATTAAAGTCATAGTAAAGAATAAGTATCCATTGCCAAGGATTGAAGACCTAATTGATCAGTTGAAAGATGCAAGAGTGTTTTCAAAGATTGATTTGTGATCAGGATACTATCAACTTTAGGTAAAGGATGTGGATATACCGAAAACTCCATTCAAGACCCGTTATAGACATTATAAATTCCTAGTAATGCCATTTGGGTTAACTAATGCTCCAGCGACATTTATAGATCTAATGAATAAAGTATTCAGGTAGTATTTGGATCAGTTTATAGTGGTGTTTATTAATGATATCTTAGTCTATTCTAAGAATAAATATGGCCATACTAAGCACCTTTGAATTGTGTCACATACTTTACGAGAAAAACAATTGCATCCTAAGCTGAGTAAATGTGATTTCTGGCTTTAGGAGATATCATTTTCGGGGCAGGTTGTCCCTTTTGAAGGAATTAGAGTTGATCTAAGTAAGATAGAAGTGATTGTTAACTGGAAGCCACCATGGAATGTGACAGAAGTGAGAATTTTTTTGGGTACGGTCAATTATTACCATTGGTTTGTGAAGGGGTTTTCAATGATAGCGTCCTTTTAACTAAACTGTTACGAAAAGGAGTGAAGTATGAATGGTTTGATAGATGTCAGAATAGTTTTGATCAATTGAAAAGTATGCTTACTAAAGCTCCTGTATTGGTTCAACCTTCTTTTGGTAAGGAGTATGTTATGTATACTAATGCATCGAGAAATGGTTTAGGTTGTGTTTTGATGCAGGAAGGACAAGTAGTTGCTTATGCCTCTAGGTAACTAAAATCACATGAATAGAGCTATCTGACACATGATCTGGAACTTGAAGCAGTAGTGTTTGCCCTAAAAATTTGACGGCATTACTTATATGGGGAAAGATGTAGAATTTGCACAAATCATAAAAGTCTAAAATATTTGCTTACCTAGAAGGAACTCAATCTGAGACAACGACATTGGTTAGAATTGTTTAAGGACTATGATTGTATTGTGGACTATCACCTAGGCAAGGCTAATGTTGTGGCTGATGTCTTAAATCGAAAGACAATTTTAGCATTATCAATTAAGCATGGTGAATTGAAACTTGTATCTGATGGAGCTTTAATAGCTCAATTGAAAGAAAAGTTTACCTTGAGACAGGAGATTTGTGTTGCTCAAAGAGCTGATGATAAGTTACAATAACTTATTTTGGCCATTCAAGATGGTAAGCAACCTGACTTTTCTATACAAGGAAATGGTGAATTGTATTATAAAGATCAATTGTGTGTGCCAGCTAAAGATGAATTAAAAAGAAAAAGCTATTGTTTCAGGCCCATAATACAGTATTTACTATGCATCCTAGTGGAAACAAGATGTATTAGGATCTGAAGCAACATTACTAGTGGTCATGTATGAAACGAGATATTATGGATTATGTAGCTAAATGTCTGACGTGCCAGCAAGTTAAAGCTAAGCACCAGGTCCCATCTGATTTGTTACATCTTATATCTATTCCTCAATGGAAATGGGATAGCATTACCACGGACTTTGTTACTGGACTGCCTCTGACACAAAGAAAACATGATATTGTATGGGTAATTGTGGATAAGTTTACCAAATTTGCTCATTTATGCCTATTTGTCTTGACTATTCTTTAGATAGGCTTGCATATTTATATATGAATAAGATAGTGAAACTGCATGGAGTACTATTATCTATCATTTTAGATCGTGATTATCGATTTACTTCGAGATTCTGGAAAAGCCTACAAAAGGCTCTAAGAGCTCAAGTTAAGTTTAGTACTGCTTTCCATCCTCAGAAATATTGACAGTCTAAACGGGTTATACTGACATTGGAAGACGTGCTTCGAGATTGTATGTTAGAGTTTCCAAGAAGTTGGGATAAGTATTTAGCTCTGATAGAGTTTGCTTACAACAATATTTATCATACCAGCATTGGTATGGCGCCTTACGAAGCGCTGTATGGTAGAAAGTATAAAACTCCAGTATGTTGGACTGAGTTAAGTGAAAACAAGATGATTGGGCCTGAAATTGTGAAAGATACTGAAGAAAAGATTCAGATTATTCAACAAAGGTTGAAAGCTACCGGTGATAGGCAGAAGTCCTATGCTGACCTAAAAAGGAGAGATATTGAGTATGAGGTAGGCGATAAGGAGATTTTAAATGTGTCACCATGGAAGAATGTACTTCGATTTGGTACGAAGGGTAAACTTAGTCTGTGATACATTGGTTCCATGTTTATTAGTTGGCTCTTCCTGAAGAATTGGCCAAGCTACATGATATGTTCCATGTTTCTATGCTAAGGAGATATCAGTATGATGTGACACATAAAATTCCAGTGCAAGAAATTCATATACAACCGGATTTGTCGTATGAAGAAGGGTTAGTTTCTATCTTAGCCCGAGAAGTTAGAAAACTTAGGAATAAGCAAATACCTTTAGTAAAGGTACTCTGGCAACACTATGGAGTTGAGGAAGCAACTTGGGAGCCCGAAGAAACCATGAAAGCTCAGTATCCCCAGCTATTCGGATCGAGTATGAATTTCGAGGATAAAATTTTCTTAAAGAGGGAAGAATTGTACTACCCATGTTAGGGGTTAGAATATTGAGGAATTTTAGTGCAATTTTATGCTTGGCATAATTGAGTATTTCGTTGTTATGTGCTTACGAATTTTGACATACACAAATTATTGTACATGCAATTTTTGGGTAAAAAAATGGATTTATAAATACGATTAAATTATGGAAAACTCATTTGGGAATTATTAGTATTATTTTGGAATTTTTGGGAATTTTAGGAATTTTTTTTGGAAATTTTGGGATACTAAGAAAATTAGACAAATGGCATATTGACATGTAGCACTTATATATGAAGGACAAATGGCTCACATGCTTCTAGCCATGTGTCAGTGAGTTAATTGAACACGTAATCACAAGCTGAGAAAGATGAAGCTCATTGTTTGTTTTTTGGTTTTGCTTGGTTTTTCCTCAACACCGAATCTTGTTTTTCACTTACACGACTGGTGGTTTTTCTAAAAGCAAGGTCAGTGAAATTTTAAGTTTCTACTATTGTGAATAAGTTTGATGATGTTTCACGATTGAGAAAGGAATACATACATGAATTGTGTATGAAACATTTCAGTCATAGTGTGGAACACGCATAAGTTGTTTTCACTGTACATGCATGAATCTGTAAAGTATAGGTAGAAATGGTTTTAAATGAGTTTAATGATATGAAATATAGCTTTTGGTGAGGTATGATAACGAAATGACCTGAAGTAATTGTTTTGCTAAAAATGACAGAAAATAGAAAATGCAGAAATTTGGAAGTTTTGTGAATGAGATTGGATTTCTTTTGATGTTTTTCTATTGAATCTTGGATTTTTGATTGGTTTGAGTTATGATGATCTGAAATGAAAGTAGAAGAATTAGTTTAAGTGTTACATGTGTTCATTGAATAAGCTAGAAGTGAGAAATCTGGAGAAAGTTGGAAGAGAGGAAGAACATGCAAATCTGTAGTTGAGTTTCTAGAAAAATAGTTGTTGAAAAAGTTGGGATGTCGTGATCGTGAGATGAGAGGAAGAAATAAACTTTGTTTGGAGGTTTAAAAGCACTACGGTGACTTTATTGGGTATGTTGGAATCACCCTAGTGCTTATGCATGACGGTGACTTTGCTGGGTATGTTGGAAGTCACCCTCATGCTTAAGCACGACGTTGACTTTGCTGGCATGATTGGGAGTTCACCATCGTGCTTAAGTAAGATGGTGCACCCTAAAGGTTGACTTACCCTAAACATTTTTGCTTATTTTAGCGATAACTTTTTCATTCGACCTCCAAATGACATGAGAATTGAACTAATAGATTCCTAGCACATTTTTCTACCTCTCCATGAAAATTGTTAGGCTTCTGAATTGGATTGGAAAAGATTGATTGAATCAAATTGAGGGAATCTATTGGAACAATATGAACTGGAATATTTTACTGAACATACTTCGGTTTTTTGCTTATATCTTGACTTGTAGAGCTCTGAATGGGATGATTCTTGTTTTGAATTAACCAAGAGACATAGGGATACAAATTGTATGAAGAGATTAAATTCTAATTCTGCTTCTATGAATTTCAAAATCTGATTGGAAGTTGAGATAAGAATTCTATTGAAGCTTAAGAAAAGCCTAAAACCTTTTGAGTATAACTTTCAGCATACTAGACCAAATGGAGTGATCTTGGTTTCATTGGAAGCTTAAGACATGGAAAAACAACTAAACAACTTTCTAAAAGGAAGTGTTATCAAATTGCCTCACCTTCTTGATGAGAATAATTGAGCAAAGTTGACCCAAAATTGGTAGTGAGATAAATTTTGAATTTGTTAAGTCCTAGTTGTGAGTAAATAGGCATGCCTAGAAGGGTTTGCAGTTGCTTCTATGACTTTCCGGTGTCTTACACTTCGGTGTCTTCTATTAATAGACTTTAGGGTCTTCTATTATTGACACTTCATTGTCAAGACTTCGGTCTCTTCTGTATAAGTCCCGTTAGCTACTTCTATAAATGGATTTATGTTGGAACCCAAACTTTTCTTGGAAGTTGGAACTATTATATGTGAAACGTTGGAAGTTATAAGTTGAAACATGTTCACTGAGTATGATTCAATATTTTAGCCATAAATTTTTCTCTAGTTATCCAAATGAGATCATTTTTTATTTGGATTAAACTAGAGAAGTAGGGCTACATCTTATCTGATGAAATCAAATTCTAATTTGGTCTCTAAGAATTTTAATTTTTGTATGAAAGTTGAGCACGGAATATTGTTTTAGTATCAGAATAGTTCGGAAATGTTTTGGGATATAATTTTGGATTTTCCAACCAAATTGAATGATTTTAGTGTCATTAGAAAATTAAGACAATGAGAAACATTTTTCTAGAAGGAAGTGTTATCAAATTCCTTCAATTACATGATAAAAAAGGGTCTTGATTTTTGGGAGAAGTTAGGCAATGACTTAAATGAATTTTGAGGTCTTAATAGATTATTGTTATGGAGTTAATTAGCATCTTAATGTGAGTAAGGTTTTATAAAATGGGTTAATTGAATTATAGTGTTAAGGTAGTAAGGTTGCATGAGGGGCAAAATTGGCAAGTCATTTAAACATTTAAGTTACAAGGCATATAAGTAAGGGCAAAATGGGCATTGTTCAATCATTAATGGTATAAAAGGGAGAAGAAAAGAGTGGGCTTGCATTTAGAAGAAGCAAAAACGTGAATTAGAAAGAGAGAGAAGAGAGAAGCATGAAAATGAGAGAAAGAGGAGAGGAAAGAAGAAAAGATATGTTCGAGGTACAATAGATTATGCTAGAGATAGGATTGATAGGAAGAGTACAAGTGGAGGTTGTCACTTTCTTGGTCATAATCTAATTTTTCGATCAAGCAAGAGGCAGAGTTCAATTGCTTTATTTACTGCAGAAGCTGAATACATGTCAGCTGCAAGTTGTTGTTCACAGACGTTATGGATTAAGTATCAGTTAGATGATTACTCCATACAACAAGATCAAATTCCAATCTTCTGTGACAACACAAGTGCTATCAATCTATCAAAGAATCCAATACCACACTCAAGGGCAAAGCATATTGAAGTTAGACATCATTTTATATGAGACAATGTACAGAGAGGAATCATTAATATACAATTTGTTGAGATGAATCAACAATAGGCGGATATCTTCACTAATCCTTTGTGTGAAGATAGATTCAAGGAAATCAGACAGAACTTGAATATGGTAATGCTGAATAACCATTCGTCTGACACATCATGACCTAGATGATTCATACTAGAAGAAGATAAAAAGTCGTAAGTTTTCAAGTAAATAGTAATGGTAAGTTATGAACGGTAATTTTTCAAGAGTAGGTATAAGAAGGAAATCTTCTTAAGATTCTAAAATACCTTCTACTCTAGAATTTTCATGAAATACTTTGAAACTGACTTGTTTAGTGCTCTTAACTAAGATGATTCAATACTCGGTTTTAAGCTTCAAGTTCTTTTTGTTTCATATTCGTACTTTTAGATACTAACATCGCTACTTTGAGCGAAATACATTTGTTTATTTAGTTTTTAATTGTTACAGATCACAAATGGAGCAATCTCTTATCTATGAGAGACACGTTGATTTCATCTCTTTGAAGGAAAATTAGATGGACTTTGAACCAGAAATTGAAGCAGTTGGCTGGAAAAATTTCTTCAAAGTCTGTGAAAAGGTCTATTTGAATAAGATATATGAGTTTAGGAAGAATACAAAAGTGGTAGACGGCATTTTAGTATCAATGGTAGATGGATTGTCAGTTATCGTGACACAAGATACTATCGAGAGGGTTAGTTGGTGTCCTAGTATTGGAGCAAAGCTGTTTAACAATACAAAATGGATTACTCAAGGTCGTGTAGATAGAATGCACATTAATCGACAACTATATAGAAGTAGTGATCCAGAAGTTAAGAAGGCTTTAACCCTTGTTTCGAAGGCTAGGTTCTACATTCACTACTTCTCCATTGTGTTCTAAAAAGATTAGGCTCAAAGGACGTTATGACAATGAACGATGAACATTTTTTGTTTCACCTACTGAATCATTAACCCATTAATCTTCCGTACTTGATTTTGAAGTACATGATGAAGTCAAAGGGAGATTCTAGCTCTTTGCCTTATGGTATACTATTGACAAGGATTTTTAGAGAATCTGGAATCTTTCTCGACAGAGGTAACAGGGTAAAGATGGATGTGAAGAGCATTATTAATGCCACAACTATTCACAAAATGGGGATAAAGTTTGAAGATGAGGCGGATATAGGTTCTACACCGAAAGTAAGATCTAAGGTGGATATTATAGTAAGACGGGGCAGGAGCGAACGTGGTACGTCTGCAAGAAAAACAAAACCTCGATTAACAGGAAGAATATCCATAGAAGAAAAGAGTGAGAAATTGTCTGATGTTCCAATAAAACCTAGGACGATTCTACAGAAAGAGGAAAGCCAGGTTCAACAATCATCACAAAAAGTGTCATTGAAGAGAAAGGTGGAGACATTGCAATCAAAAAATCCAAACAGTCAAGAAGGTCACCAAGACTATTGACCTTAGGATGACAAGAACAGAAGAAACGGAAATCTTTAATTCTTGATGGAGATTCTAAAAGGCAATAGAAAAGACAGCAGCTTACCAGGTCAATTGTCTCTATTTTGTAAACCTAATCAACAAAATCATCTGGAGAGATAGAAATTAAAAGGAAGTTAGTATTGAGAGGAAAAAGCCTCAACAACAAATTTCTTCTAAACTGGTAGAAGAACAAAAGAAGGTGAAGCCCAGTCAGAAAAAGGTTTCTTCATCTGATGTTCAATAGAAGGCAAAAACAGTTGAACACCAATTGGAACCTTACAATTCTTCTCAACCAATCAACAAAAAGGATTTGAGAATGAAGATTGTAGAAGAATCAGTACCTGTTCGAAGCAGAAGCTCAATTATTATCAAAGAACCTTTGAAAAAGTCAGTTAAGGTACTAGTCGAATCGATACTGATTAATGATCATACAATACATCTTCTAAGTCATGAAGAACGACGATTATATGGTATTCTGCGAGATGAGAAGTCAAAACCATATCCATTGAAGATTTCAAGGGATTGTTATACAATCTATCCAATTACAAGTAAAACATTAATAAAAAATGTGCCAGATATACAACCACGATGTTCAACCCTTGTGAGAAATGAAGAAAAAGAGAAAAAGAAGATGTTTCCTGAGGGAAATAAAGATGATCTTACAGAAGAGCAGATTCAAGTAGCTGTAAAGAACATAGATGATGCATGCAATATAGCGCAACCTGGAGGTATCTATGTTTCACACCACATTTCAAAAGTATCAGGAAATAAATTTGGAGTTTCAATCACCGATGAAAACTTCAAGGTAGTTGGCAAAGTGAAAGAAGGACAGTACAGAAGTATCATGGTTGAAGGTATTAATTTCAACTTAGAAACCATCGTGCATTTGGTCATGCATTTCAGACCTTTAGGTTTCATACCTTCAGTCAAAGATGTGTTACACCTTTTTGGGCAACCAGTTCTGAAACTACCTAGACCTGATGATCTGATCTCCTAAAAGGAATATAACCCTTCAGTCTACCCTCTATAAAAATATAACAAGATCCTACTGTTAATTCGGAGTTCTTGAAGCATTTCATAAATTGGACAGAAGCAAGTCACAGTCAGAAGGAAGTTCAGGAAGCATTAGCAAAAGAAATTAAGGAAGTTCATACTAAGGTTGATGAACTAGCTGACTCAGTAGGTAATCTTTATGAGGAAGTAGCACTACTACAAGTTACTATTGAACAACACCTCAAGACGATCCACACTGACATACAACATATGTTTTTTGAAATTCTGAAGTGTCTACGATGAACAATCTCTTTGATTAATAACAAATAGGGGGAGAAGTAGAAAAAAGGAGAATGAGAAGAGAAGATAGAAGCAGATGGAAAGCATTGTATATATCTTGTATGCAATTCTTTTCTTATATTTTTACTTTATTATTCGTCAGAATCCTATTTGTCTATTCATCTATGAATATCATTTTATCTTTTAAAATTATGATTATTTGTTATCATAAAAAAGGAGGAGATTGTTAAGTCAAGAGGACTTCATTTCTATTAATTTTGATAACAATCAAATAATAATAATCTTATAAATGTATGAACTATTTTGATGAGTTTCTTAAGTGTGCAGAAAAATCTAAGTAATACTTAGTCAACTCAGAAGGTGCACGATCAACGCCAGACGATATATCTACAACAGATGATACGTCAACAAAAGACGAAGCGCAACAACAGATGAATCGCAACACCAGATGAAGCGCAACACCAAATGAAACGCAACAACAGATGAAACGAAACAACAGATGGAGCAGAATAACAGACGAAACATAATAACAGAAGAAGCATTATTCCAGATGATACAAAAGAAAGATATTCTAGAATGTCAAATAGTTAGTTAGTTGGAGTTAGTTACAGAACTCAACTAATAACCAATTTTAGAAGATTCAAGAAGTAGTTTTCAAGAAGACAGTTGGAAAATTAGGCTATAAATACTAATTCGAGTCAAAGACTAAGACATTAGCAACGAATGTTTTTACATTAGCAGAAAAAAATTCTGTATTCATAGTGTGAAAGAAGTGAGCGAATACATCTATAACCTACACTCAAAAATACTTTTCTTAGAGAGAGAAT
>JANKYF010000007.1:42755347-42767294 GCA_029829435.1 Erythroxylum hondense | reverse complement strand
GATCTTATGTTTGAAACATTACTTATATGAATATAGAAACTCTTATTGTGATAACTATATAAGTGATCATTTGACTTGAAATCTCCAAAGTATCTCATAGAGATTGTTATTTTTTTATACTATAATGATCTATTATAGTCAATAATAGCTCAATCGTTAGTCATTAGATATAGTATAAACTATATGTATATAATTGAGAGATCAATATATAATTAGAGAATTAAAGATATATTAAAGGAGTTCAATTTATCTAATCCTAAATATAATTTAAGGTTATAATTTATATTTATTGTCGATGTATTTAAGAACTTAATGAGTCGCACACAAAGAATAGGTCAAAGAGAGAAAAATGTTTCAATCAAGTTTGATTTTAATATTAAATTTAATAAATTTTATGATTAAATATGAAATTTTAATAGTTAAAGATTAATATAAGATATTGTATCTTACTCAAATACAATTGATATTTAATTACAATTAAATTTTTATTTAATTAAATCACTAAGATTTCAAAAGAACTAGCACTTTTTGTCTAACTCTCTCTACAACAGTTAAAAGGTTCTTTTAATAAGTTCTGTGAATACGGTTAGAAATTAGGCATTTGGATTGTTGAGATGTAACAATTTCAAAAACAATTCACAAAAAAAAGACAAGAAATAAAATCAATTTTTACACCAAATTATGACTTATGATTTATACTTTATTATATTTTGTGTAAAAAATGTAATAAATTTTACGTGATCTTGACTTAATAAATCATACGCAAATATCTCCTTCTTATCTCACTACACACAAAATCTGATCCATCCTAATTTCTCAATATTGACTACAGCAAACAATCACAAAATTCAACAATTTAGTTCCCTTGAGCGAACCATCAAGCAAAAACAGCCAGCATCCAATAGACATTCAGTAAACAACAATGCAGGTCAAATTTATGATGAAACAAAACAGACCGTAAACAAAGACGTAACACGATAACAAAAATATCTGAAGGATACGTAGCAACCCAATTGAGGCCTAAAGCTAAAGAACTAAACAGAGTGTAAAAGACAGTACCTTTTCGAGATCGTCTTGGATCTCCTGGAGCTTCTCTATGGAGAGGACAAGCTGTTCGTCGATTTTGTTGGTCTCCTCATCGACTTTTTCCGATATTTTGATCTTCTTTTCCTTGTGAGCAACCATGCTTATTCGTCTCTCCCCCTCGCTCGCTCGCTCTTCAACTCTCTATGTTCAGAGCTCAGATTCCCTAAAACCCTTGTGTAGAGTGGCTAGGGTTTTGGGAGTTTCTTTTATAACAGCACGTAGTTAAAAGGTTTAGTGGACAGCCCAAAAAGAGATAACTCGTTGACTTTTGGGGGTATTTTGGTCATTCAAAGAACGTTTAAAGACGTGCACTGCTAGATTCTATCAGAGGGATCTTGGGCAGTATCTCTCCGAATTTTAACCCGCCTCGTACGGACACGTTTGCGGCAATTAAATATCTCTCTGTTTCAAAAAAATCGGAAATTTGCTTCTCTTCATCATATTCCTCATTGTATTTTTTTTTTCCAATTTGTTCGCCAATTTTTATAATTTTATTTTTTAGTCTATCAACAACCTAATTTAAAGAAAATATTGCTAATATAGTTCTCAACAAGAAAACAAAAACTATTTATGCATACTTATATTTGTTTAATCAATATTTAGTGCCAAAGTAAAGAGATTGATTTAGAACAACTACCTTTTAAGATGTCATTTGAGCAATAATTAAATATTTAAGTGGATTAAATGGTCATGGTACATTAATTAAAGCCAAAAAAAGTTATATTTAGATCAAATAGAATAAAAATGGTAAAGACATAAAAGGAGGGAAAAAAAGTTCGGGTTTGCTTTATTTTATATCTTACAAAGCAATATATCCATTATATATATATATATCCGCAGATATCATATCAAGTAGGGAGGTCTATGCAGATTACTGTCATTTGTGACATTTTAAAAATTGGACTCAAAGTAAAAATTGATAAAATAAAAAGTTTAAGTTTTAAAAGATTTAATCGATATTGGACCGTTATAAAATTGATTAAATATTAAATAAAATTAAATAATTTAAAAATGAGTAAAGAAAATCATCATTACTGATCGATCTATTTGAATAAAAATTAATCAGTTTATTTGATTTATAAAATTTGATTAGTATAAGAAAATTGACTGATTAATTAGTAGACTAATCGATTTTTAACAACAAAATTATTAAACTAAATCGAGCCAAAAAGTTAAAAATTGAATCGAAAAATTAGCCAAATCAAAAATTTTATTGTAAAATCGGGCAAACTGGTTTGACTTTTAAAATATTCGTAATTTATTCAAAATCTTTTTATAACATCTTTTGCATAGATCAAATCCCCTATAGTTTCTCCTTTAAATCTACCGAAGAATTCCTTAGCGAACTTACACCATAAAGTTAATTTTCCTTTTGCTGGATGTCACCTAATTTTCTTCACCATATTGTTCTCATTTCTTAGAATTTATTTGATAATTTCTATATATGGGCAACATACATATATTTGTTAATAATTATTTTTAAAATTAAAATTAAAAATTTATCTAATATAAAGATAATAAGGTATTCCAATAAATAATCTAATCTAAACTAATTTAGTTAAAATCCACTGAAAATGATACATTATTAATGTTGGCTAGGTTCTTATTGAACTTATGATGAGGAAGTCCGATACAATTATTATAAAATAATTGCTATGTTTACTACACTTGCTTAAATAAAGTTTCAAAATTATACATTTTTGTCTAACCTATTAAGATTTTTGTGCAGTAAAAAAGGTAGAGAAAGATCTTATTGACATCATTATAAGCAACTTTTTTAAGGACAATTGACAATCTTATCTGATTGTCCAGGTTAACAAGCTTACTAGAGGTCTTCAACAGCTTACTCCAAATGGATAGCAAAACATGTATGTTGCATTATCTTTATTTAAACAAGTTCAAGGTTAATCCTATTATTGATTAATAAAGTTTGTATTATGTTTAATATGTGGTATTAGAATGAACAAGCACCAAGCAAAACAGTAGTTGTTTGGCACGAGGGCTCACGCATACCAATTATGTAACACACCTTATATAGAACCTGCAACTATCCACACATAAAGTAACCAAATTCCTGTACACGCATTCAAGGTATACAATTCTATTCAATGCTATATATATACACATTACAAAACTCCCCAATGCCTAACATTATCATTTAATAGTAGTAATACATCTTTACATTTACATGGTAAACTAAAAAAAAACATACAATTTTTTTTACATATGCAATCATCTATAACTAAAAACATATTCCAAAAGTATGTTTTCTTTTATCTGTTGGCCTTGGTCCCTGCAGATGTTACCTGTACTTCACTCCTATGACTTGGACCTACACGGATTAACACTCGTGCTAAGTTTGAAAGCTTAGTGAGAAAAATACTTAGTTTGGATGACTACTTACAACAGTCATCCACCAAATATACACATTTAGAAATATCATAACTCATATACCATAAATTCACATTCATGAACCAAACATTAATATTCAATGCTTATGTAAACAATGATGACATACTTAAGCAAAGTACATAATGCAAATTTGCTTCAACATATTATTCATATACCAAAAATGCACATTTATAAACCAAATATTGATATTTAATGCTCATTGATACAAATTATCAATATAAGTGCACATCATTATAACCAATACAAATGCTCATCAATACCAATTATTAATGTTGTCATATTGTATTTTTTAATTTATGATTGTTAAGTTTCCTTTTTATGTTAAGCCTGCACATTTTATGTGGGTGTGGATAATAGATGCTATAAATATCTGAAGATATTAAATTGTAGATACCCTAAGGTATCAAATTGTGGATACCTGAAGGTATTAAACTGTGGATACCCGAAAGTATTAAACTGTGGATACCTAAAGGTATTGAATTATAGAAGGTATTGAACTATGGACACCGGTGGTGTCAAACTGTAGCAGCTGCACTTTACCCTATAAGCATGCCTATCTATCCACAACTAAGACAACAAAGCAGGCATATAACATTTTCTTTAACCATTTGCAAATTTCACAATTCATATATTAACAAATCATATGATATACATTTCAAGTCATAAAATCTATATTTGTGTTCATACATGCAATTTATGGCTTACCACAATTAAAAAGGTATCAAAATCACACTTGTATAATCATACTATACACATTTAAGTAATGAATATGCATACAAATCATTTATGTACATGTAAATTTTCTTTGGAATACATTATGCTCAATCTTATATTTCAATGTTCAGTCTCCTAACTCATATGTGGTAAGTCCCATTTTGTTTATTTCTATGTGTTTGAAAATTTTCATACACATTTATAAAGGATTGGATAAGATGGGGTAGAAATTAAAAACAAAAACAATGTCATAGTAACATTTCAGGTAGTAATGTTCTAAAAAGGAGGTTAGATGGAGTCAATTGGGGAATCCAGAGGTAACATTTCTTGGAATACGAAAAGTTCTCCCCATAAGTATAGTTATCACTATAGTGGCTAAGAAAATGTTCAGTAAAGGATGCCAGGGATATCTAGTGCATATGATTGAAGAAGGCAATGATGTGGTGAAATTAGAAGATATTCTGGTTAGAGAGTTCCCCGATGTATTTCCAGAGGATTTTCCAAGATTACCTCTAGATTTGATGATCGAGTTTGGGATAAAGTTAACTCCAGGAACCCAACCAATCTCGATGACTCTGTACATAATGGCTCTAACAAAGTTAAAGAAATTGAAAGTACAGACGGAGGAGTTGTTAAATAAGGGTTTTGTGAGACTTAGTGCTTCCCCTTGGGGAGCTCCAATCCTCATTGTTAAAAAGAAGGATTGGAGTTTAAGGTTATGTACCGACTACAAACAGCTGAATAAGGTAACAGTCCATAACTAATATCCCTTCTAGAGGGTCGATGGTCTATTCGATCAACTGTAAGGATCCAGGGCTATTCGAAGATTGACATGAGATCAGGCTATCACCAATTGAAAATTTGTAGTGAAGATGCCCCGAAGATTGCCTTTCTGACTAGGTATAGGCATTATTAAATCTTGGTTTTGTTAACAAATACTCCAGATTTTTTATGGATTTGACGAATATGGTGTTTCGAGAGTACCTAGACAAGTTCATGACTGTTTTTATTAATGACATGTTAGTGTATTTATCAGTTGGGAGAAACATGTAGAACATCTTCAGACAGTTTTACAGACCCTACGAGAGCACCAGTTATATGCTAAGTTCAATAAGTGTCAGTTTTGGCTTGATAAGGTCGCTTTCTTGGGTCACGTCATATCAGCTGAAGGACTTAGTGCGGACCCCCAGAAGATTGAAGCTATTACTAATTGGAGACCTCCCACTGATGTGACTTAAGTCAGGAGTTTCCTTGGATTGGCAGACAACTACAGGAAATTTGTTGAAGGATTTTCCAAAATAGCAGCCCCATTGACCAAGTTAATAAGGAAAGAGGAGAAGTTTGAGTGGTCAGATGCATGTCAAAGAAGTTTTGATGAATTAAAAGAAACATTAACAATATCTCCCGCTCTTGCATTACTGACGGGAAGTGATGGCTTTGCAATCTATAGTGATGCTTCGAGACAGGGATTAGGGTGTGTTCTTATGCAGAATGATAAGTTTGTAGCCTATGCTTTTAGGCTTGAAGAAACATGAGCAGAACTATCCAATCCATGACCTAGAGCTAATAGTAGTGGTTTTTGCATTAAGAATATGGAGGCACTACTTGTATGGTGTTCATTGTAAAATTTTCCCTAAAGTATCATCGCAGTAACCATTTCACATCTAAATAAATCTTTTTACACATTCAAATGTACACAAATGAAGAAATTAACTAAGTGAAGTCCCAAACCTTAAAATTGGAAAAGTAGTTCTTTTAATGCTTTTCCTTCCTCTTTAGTTAATTTCTACACCAAGTGAAAAATGATGGGATGAAGAAGGTGAAGTAGAGAAGAGAAAAATCTGAAGTTAAGCCATCAAAATGTCGTCCATCTTCCCTCTCCATACACCCTTTCATGAATTTTTTAATCTTAGACGCATGTTTCGACCACGTGTTACAATTCTATCGGACACATATGCTTTAATCTTATTAGTCTATGAGTTGACTTCATCAAAATTACATATTGGTCCTTCTTCTTCCTTTAATAACCACATTGGCCTAAAATCTTATCAATTTATTTCATTCCTAAAATCTTATCAATTTATTTCATTCACCTATGCCTTAAGTTTCTAATGGCATAAATTTCATGCAATTTAGTTAATCATATCAGAAGTTATGCCCCAAAAACTACAGACTGTTTGAAAACAAGGATAGTAGCCAGAACTCAACTTCAAAATAGAATTCAAAACTCTTAGAGACAGAATTAGATTTCGGTTCCTTCATGAAAGTTTTTGAATTATGTCTTTACTTTAATCTCCAATTCAGATTATCCAATTTGGAGATCTACATTAAGTATCATTACATCTCTTAATAGGATGGCAAACCCGGTAACTCTTTTGGGAACATCTCAGGAAACTCATTTACTATTGGTAAGTCTGATAAGTTCAACTTCTCCCTTTTTGAATAAAGTACTAAAGCAAAATACATCTCGCAACCTTTTCTAAGTAATCGTCTTGCTAGGATGGTTGATATTAGATTAGTCAAATGATTAGAGATAATACCATGCACCACTATTTCTAAACCATCAGAATCTTTGAGCTTAATCAATTTCAACTCACAATCAACTATAACTTGGTGTTTGAACAACCAATTGATGCCCAAGATCAGTTTAAATTCATGGACGAGTAACTCTATCATATCATCTATAAATTGTTTCCCATGTACTAAAAAAGGGCTATCTCTATACACTTCATTAACATATCAATGGACTAATCACACGCATATCATATGCTAGTCGATCTACTAATAACATTCTAGACATTATTTGGAGGCTTAGGAGGACCTAAAATCATTTGGTCTTTCCCCACTACACTATCAATTGAGTCCTTATTAGTTTAATGAGGTCTTTCCATCTCTACTATTTATAAGAAAACTGGGACATCTACATTAGGCTAACACTAAAATCAAACCATATGACACATTACTCGACTCTTACTGGTCAAAACTGCCTAAACTATACTCTGATACTACAAAATGTAACACCCTCTCCACAAAACCTACAACCATTCGCACACATAGCAACTAAATTCCTGTACATGCATTCAAGGTATACAGTTCTATTCAATGCTATACATATACATATTACAAAACTCCCATTGCTTCACATTATCATTAAATAGTAGTAATACATCTTTACATTTACATAGTAATCCAAAAGAAAACATACAATTTCCTTTTTTTAGTACATGTGAAATCATCTAAAACCACATTCGAAAAGTAGTTTTTCTTTTATCTGTTGGCCTTGGTTCCTGCAGATGTTCCCTGTACTTCACTCCTATAACTTGGACCTACACTTATGCTAAGCTTGAAAGCTTAGTGGGTAAAACACTTAGTTTGGATGACCACTCATAGCAGTCATCCGCCAAGCACACACATTCAAAAATATCACATCTTATATACCATAAATTCACATTCATGAACCAAACATTGATATTCAATGCTAATGTAAACAATGATGGCATACTTAAGCAAAGTACATAATGCAAATATGCTTCAACATATTATCCATATACTGAAAATGCATATTTATAAGCCAAATATTGATATTCAACACTCATTAATACAAATTATCAATATAATTACACATCATTATAACCAATACAAATACTCATCAATACTAATTATTAATGTTGTCATGCTGCATTTCTTATATATAGTTATTAGGTTTCCTTTTTCTGTTAAGCCTGCACATTTTCTGTGGGTGTGGCTAACGGGTTTTATGGATATTCGAAGATATCAAACTGTGGATATTCGAAGGTATCAAATTGTAACAGCTGCACTGTAACCCTATAGCTATGCCTATCTATCCACACTAAGACAAAAGAGCAGGCACTATAACATTTCCATTAACCATTTACAAATTTCACAATTCATATATTATCAAATCATATGATATACATTTCAAGTCATAAAATCTATATTTGCATTCGTACATGCATTTCATGGCTTACCACCATTAGAAGGGTATCAAAATCACACTTGTTTAATCATACTATACACATATGAGGAATGAATATGCATACAAATCATTTATGTACATGTAAATTTTCTTTGGAATGCCTTATGCTCAGTCTTATATTCCAATGTTCAGTCTCTTAATTCATATATGGTAAGTCCCATTTCATTTATTTCTAGGTGTTTGAAAATTTTCATACACATTCATAAAGGTTTGGATAAGATGCGATAGAAATTAAAAACAAAAACATCATCACCATCGTGACAAGCACTTTCTCTATTCTTACCACTATTTGTTCCTTAACATTCATATACAAAACGTCAGAATTGGGTTTATAGGTCTTCTAGAAATTTCTTCCTCTGTGTCTCTCGTTTCTATAGCGCTAGCAATCAGGTCATTTGGACTCCTAACTCATAAGATATAGGTCAAATATCATAAGCTACTCTAAACTAGGGGCAACATCAGGTCACTATTTTCAATATCAATTTCCAAGGTCATAAAGCTAAAACTAAGTCAAAGTATCTTCTAGATATTTCTATTTCTATATGTTAGGTTGCATATGAACTAAAATCACCCAATTTAGAGGTCTGTAGGATGAGTTATAACTCAAACAATTTGACTAGTTCAACAGACCCTAGACATAATTCCACTACACAGTAATCTCTTGTCATATTCAACCAATTCTATACAAGATAATACCAATATAGCATAAAAGTATCATCCCAGCAACCATTCCAATTCCAAATGAATCTTTTTATGCTTTTCAAATGTACGCAAATGGAGAAATTAACTAACTGAGGTTCCAAACCATAAAATTGGCAAAGTAGTTCTTATAATGCTTTCCCTTCCCTTTCTCTTTGGCTTTGCTTGAATCACTAAGTGAAAAATGATGAGATGAAGAAGGTGAAATAGAGAGGAGAAAAATATGAAGTTAAGCCATCAAAATGTCATCCATCTTCCCTCTCTATATGCTTTTTCATGAATTTTTTAATCTTAGAAGCATGGTTCAATCCTATTAAACCATATGTCATAATCTTATTGAATAATGTGTTACAATCCCATTGGATCACGTGTTACAATTCTATTGGATCATGTGTTACAATTCTGTTAAACACAAATGCTTTAATCTTATAAGTCCATGAGTTGGCTTTAGGAAAATTACATATTAGCCCTTCTTCTTCCTTTAATTCCCATATTTTCCTATAATCTTATCAATTTATTTCATTCCCCTATATTTTAAGTTTCTAATGGCATAAATTTTGTTGGGTCCCGTTTCCAGAACCTAACTCTTAAACCATAACCATATAACGTGGAAGTCAAAATGAACATACATAACCGAACTACTTCAATCTATCACTTCATTTCTAAAGTAACAGAGTCTAAAAAAACTTTATTTACATATCAAAAGCCACATCATTGGCTTATTACAAAATACAAATGACAATCTTGGAGAAATTCCCTTAGGCTCTTGATCACTTGATCTCTTAACTATCACCTGAAGAGGGGACAGAAAGGGAGTGAGCTTGACAGCTCGTAGGTAACAGTTTATAACGGAAGAATAAGCAAAAACTATTGAAAATGTTCACTTGTCATAGAAAATTTTCATATGGTTCATAAAACATATGTTTCTTAGGCTTTTAGCCAAAATTCATAGTTGCAAAACATAAATGCATCACTCTTGTCATGAACAGATAAGCATATCAAAATGGTTCAGGTGGATCCAAAATAGAACGTACTATGCATTTCTACATAATGGTCTTGCGTAGCCGTGAATTTATGGGAGTCCATGAAGGAGCTCCATGCCACTAGCAGGCAGGTTGAGAAGCCTTTAACTTGGTCAACGTGCACGTGAATTAACTTAGGGGATCACCATAAACCCACATAACACATATATTTCAAAAATCTTGTAAGCTTGTTGCCCAAAATGGCACTTCTTGTAAACTTGCTTTTTCATAAACTTGATATATATCTTGAAAACCATTCTAAAAAACATGATTTCATGTACATTTGATCTTTTCAAAAGAAAATCACTTTTATAAATCATCACACAACCCATGTAGCAAACACATAGCAAATTTTATAAATCATTCATGGACAATGAATGTAGCACTTATGACGCAATTGGAAACATTAAACTTTCTTTGATTTAAAGAAAATAGTAGTGGCTTATTTACTCTATTATAAACATGTACCCTCCTTGATTTCCTTGCTTATAGCCTTGTTCAAACATGCCTCTTCTCTTGTTCCTCTTGCCTTTTTGATCCCTTTATACAATAACAAAAATCTCACTCAATAGGGTTTTTAATTGAAAATTCCTCAAAGCACAATCACTAAAATTGGTTCTAGAATACTTAAAACTAAGCCTTTTCTAAACTCCATGAACTAAAATCCTTCCAAAAATCCAAAAGATTTAAAGTTATCTTACCTTCCTTCTTCACTAAATGAAGGGATCTTTAGCTCAAAGGGAAGCTCTTCTCTTCCTCAACTTGTTTCCTTTCTTAATCAACTCCAAAATCTCTCTTGAAGGTTAACACCATTGAAACCCTATCTTAACTATCTTCTTTTCTTTCCAACAATCAAACTCTCTTTTTCTTTCTCATTTCATTATTCTCTTCTGCTGTCCTTCCATTCACGTTTTTCTTCTTCATTTATAAGCAAGAAAATACTTCTTCTTCCAATTATGCCCTTAATGATTGAGAATTGTCCCATTTGCCCTTCCAATTTTGCCTTATATCTTTTATACTTAAGTGTCTTGCCAATAGTATCCTTGAACATTCTAACATAACACTTTCTTCTAGAAGATTTCCCCCATTGTCTTAAGTTTCTAATGACACCACAATCATTCAATTCGGTTCAGTGATTCAGAAGATATACTTCAAACATTTTCGGACTGCTCTTATCCAAATCAGTATACTATGCACAATTTCTATATGAAATTTAAACATTTTAGAAACTGAATTAGATTCTAATTTCTTCATATCATTTGTAGCTTCATGTCTCTAGTTCACCACAAATCAGGAATCAGCTCATTTGGAGCTCTATCGATCCAGAAATCATCAAAATACTGAAGTATGTTTAGTACAATAACACCAATTCACAGCATTTAAAAACACACACACTGTACCAGTCCCACATTTTTCACTCAATCTCTCTAACTTGATTTTAGATGGCTACGATTTTTGGTGGAGATGTAGAGCAATGTCTTACCAGTCCAATGGTTCAAGAATCAAGTCATTGAGTGTCTAGAGAAGAAGTTATGGCCAAAAGAATCCAATCTGGTTTCATCCTGGGACAATTTATAAATTTCTCTACAGATATTTGATGTTGGACCCCGATCTTTTAGTGGAATTTAGAAATATTAAATATATGAAATAAGTGTTTTTGTATATGTATTGTGTTATAGATGCTTTTGTGCTTTAAGAAAATTGATGCGAAAAGAATTGATTGGTTTTGATGACTTTGATAATTGAGTAGATTTGTATGGATTATGAAAGTTAAAGCGAATGAGTTGATTGAAATGGCAGTTAAAAAGCAAGAAATAAATAGTAAAAGTGTGAGAATTTGAAGAATTAAGAAAGTTTGACTTTTTGGAGATGAATAGTTATAGAGTTGACTTTTTGGTCTGAAATCTTTGTGAATTTTTCTGGCTTGATCTAGGCAGATTTTGATCAAATGATCTTCATGAAAATTGTAGCTTCTGTTGAAAGCTTTCTATCGCCTTAAAGTATGACATTTTTCGAT
>JANKYF010000007.1:42713897-42731699 GCA_029829435.1 Erythroxylum hondense | reverse complement strand
TGATGTAAGTGGGTTTTGAAAATTTTAAAGAAGAGAATTCTAAGTTACCCAAACTCTAAGGAGTTTTAAATATAAATTTTGAATTAAAAAGATAATTTTATTTAAGTAAAGGATGAGTACAAATTTCCAAAAAACTTAAAGAGAATGATCATGTTTTTTTGTTTAAGTTGCTTGTCCATGATTATGTTTGTGTGTCTTGTGTTGTGATGTTGGTATGTTTATATTACCTTCTTAAATTCAAACACCTTAAGCAAGTTTCTTATAATTGCTCAACCTCCAGTTATCTTACAAGTATGGCCACTTCCTGATTAACTGCCTACCACACATAAACATATTTTCAACCTTCTTGATTCCCTCTTATACTTCTTTACTAATTCTCATGCCTAGGATTTTTTCAAGCAATCTAGTTGACTTCTAGAAATCCTAACAACATCTTTTGGGCTAAATGGTGGAAGTTTGATTGAGCAAACCAAATATATGGTATTGAAGACCTTCTAGACTTCTGTAAAAATGAGTTCAAGGCTGACACTAAACAATCCCCTACAATCTTCCGCTTCCTCTTGACATTTAATAAAATTCATAAATCAAACTTTATTGCGTTAATAGTTGTAGCCAGTGGAAACAAATCTTCATCTATCATTATCATCTGATCAGCTTCAATAAATAATAAAATTCCCTTGTTGATCCAATCTTACATAACATTGTTTAATCCCTAATATGAATATATAAGGTGACTCTATATATTGTGTTATTTATAGTAGTCCTTCCCCTGGATCTCATCCTTTATGAGAATTTTATGTTCTGGTGATAAAGTAATAAACTTCTCCTATAACAAGAAATTAAAATTTTCTTCTTTTTTAGAGATATCAAAAGTGTATTGTATTTGAGTAGTTTGTTCTTGTATTTTTCTTTTCATTTTAAGTGATTTTTGTTTTAGAGTAGGGCAAATACAAGTTCCTAGGATATTAAAAATAAGCACTTACTGAACTCCTTTTCTATTATCTTTTTTCCTTAAAAAGTTATTCATATTTAGATACTTTTGTTGTCAATTCATAAAAATTATGGAATTTCAAACCTTGAAAAATTTTCAAAGTTCTCTGACTAGCTTCATATACTCAATCTCTTGGAATAAAAATCAATATCTACTCCTTATTCTCCTAAACTAAGCAATGAACATGTTTGCATTCTCACTACTTTTTTGAGTAACTTTAGATGATTCGACTATATTGACTTCTGGTTCAGTTCGAAAAAATTGACTATGAAATAATCATTCCATTTTTATCTATGAAAGGATATAATTATTAGGCAACAAAACACACCAAGAAAAAGCCATACCTATCAACAAATCTAAAAATAGTCATATATTGAAATTGATAAAATTTTTCATAATTAGCCAATTCACCATACTAAATAGTGAATCTGGTAATGTGCTCAATAGTCGACTGATCATTTTAACCAAAAAATAAAGTAAACTCATAAATTAAGTAGCAATAGGGATAAGGATTCTTTTGGTCAACGTGCTTAAGATAATAATTATAGAATTCTAAGTAGCCAATATATCTCAAGTTAGGCCCATATAGTTCTTGGATAGCTTCTCTAGCAACTTCCATATCAACTTGAAACCTCAGGAGCAACAGCAGGAGCATGATTATGATTTATTTCCAAAAGGTTACCCCAAAGTCATAATTCAATCTATTAGTTTCAACTTGGAAACTATATCCTTGTCTTCCAATAGCTTAAGGCATGACAACCTATCAACCATTTCCGGGATTAATGAGCAAATGTGCAACAAGAATATTCTCTCTTTTATGAGGAGGAACATATCTCTCTTCCATAAAGGAAGAAATTAGTGGATGATTACATTCATCAATTTCTATCGCATTTGGTGCAAACTACTCCCAGAGCCCTTCAAAAATATGTCTTACTGGAGAAAGAAAATTATATCCAATGATCTATATCGAAACAACAAAAAGTTTTCCATATTCTCTGTCAATATTTTGATTGCTTCAACTATAGAGTTCGAATTAGACTTCAACTTCAAAATATCATTTGCATAAACAACAACATTTCTTGTTAATTGACGTGGCAATCTCAAATTCTCTTCAGTTGGAGAGTTAGTTGAAGGTGATACTCCCTTCTCCAAATTTTTGATTATTTGGGATACAAAGTCTTCGTTCCCTACTATAGTAGTGACTTCTTTCATTTAGGGCTAGAGGCAGAACGACTTCTTTTTCACTCCTCGTATGTGGCACTATAGTCTCATTGAATATTGCCAAATTATTGATCACTTTTATAATCAATTTGGAATTCAAGGGTGTAAGGAATGAATTCTCCTAAAATTGCACTCGACTTCTAATTAGCTGTAGAAGTGAGTTTTAGAAAACTTAAAGAATATAATTTTAAGTTACTAAAATGCTAACGAGTGTTATAACGTAAAATTTGAATTGAAAAGATAATTTGATTTAAGTAAAGAATGAGTGCAAAGTTCCAAGAAAACTTAAGACAATGATCCCTTTTTTTTTCTTTTTAGTTGTGTGTATATGATTGTTTCTGTGTGTCTTATATTATGATGCTGGTATATCGATAAAACCTTCTCAAATTCAAACACATCAAGCAGTTTTCTTGTAACTACTCAACCTTCAACTATCTTCCAATTATGACCATGTTTTGATTAATCTTCTACTAAACGTTAAACATGTTTTCAGCCGTCCTCATTCCCACGTCCTAAACTTTTTTACTAATTCCTGTGCCCAAAATTTTTTTAAGCAATCTAGTTGATTTTTAGAAATCTTAACAAGTAGACTTTTTCATTCTTAAGCTAAATAGGCCAAGTTTTACTCAACTATCAGCACTCTTAAATAGAAATATATTACTGCTATTTCTTAAAAGATTTAATAATTAAAGACTGAAACAAGAAACAATAGGAATATGTTTATTCCTATTTTTATTATCAAATTTACCTTAAAATTGTATAAGTATTCTTAATTGCTTTAAGAGTAACATTATTTAAGGGTTTTGTCATACATCAATGAGCCACAATTACTGGACTCAGTACGGGCGGTCCTTTTCGACAAGTACTTTTATTAAATGTGCACCGTTTCAATTTGTTGTCAATCCAACTTTAATTGGTCCCTTCAAAACATTCCGTCGCCAGGCCTGTGAGTATGGCTTAATTTATTATTAGTGGGTAAGTACAACAGTTTTCTCTCCGTATCAGCAAGTTGGATTTGTCTTTCATCCTTTTAAAAATGAATGTGATAGGAAACCTCTTTCTCTCCACGCATTAAAGACGTATATGCCTTAGCTTCCTATCAATTATCCTTCATCATTACACCAGGCACATGGCTTTCTGGATTATAATATCCATCTGTGCCTTTCAAGATAGAAACTCAATTTCTATAGTTTAAAGAGAATTTAAGAGTGTCCCTTTCAGATAAATATTCATATTATATGGTCGACAGCATCAAGACTGTGTCCTAGACAGAAGCTAACTTTTACTGTGGGATAGGATTTGTACAACTCTTTTTCAGGGCAGTGTTTACCTGATTTCCAACCTTGTTCCTGTTGGTTGAAAGATATAGATGTGATCCTTCTTGGTTTAAATCTGGATATGTAATTGAATATGGCCACCAAACTTTGTCATCAACATACCGATACAATGTGGTGGATTTCATGAGCTGAACATGTCATCTTGGACGATGTAATATTCCTTCGCAGTCCCATAAGCATCATCAAATAAGAAGTTGAATTTTCGTGCTAGCTGTTCGGATTGCTATAAGAAAAGAACAAACTTTTCAAGTATATGCTTTCACAAGCCCTACAGTTGGAGAAACATGATCACAAAGCAGCTACATATCGACATCGGCCTCGGTCACTTAACTTTTTGCCTCTTCCTATGTATCTGCTTTCTGAACATGTTTATCCAACTGTAGGGCCTTTGCTTTTTGAGATCGAATGTGGAAAGATATACAGCAACCCCAAGTCTAGATTTGTGGACTCTTACTTTAGGGGAAAGACAGTAACTTTTGATTAGTACC
Source organism: Erythroxylum hondense (assembly GCA_029829435.1). Taxonomy (NCBI): domain Eukaryota; kingdom Viridiplantae; phylum Streptophyta; class Magnoliopsida; order Malpighiales; family Erythroxylaceae; genus Erythroxylum; species Erythroxylum hondense. The sequence goes on along the minus strand of JANKYF010000007.1, from coordinate 42,727,662 downwards.
GCACAATATTTGTAGAACAGCAATGACCCCCCAAGTTTTGAATCAAGAGAACAAGAAAAATGGAAAAGAAGGAAATGATTTGGACAAGGGTGGTCAGCCACAGGCATATTATATTTGTGGTTAATACTTTGGGGTCTAATCACCTGACCAAATCATTATTCACTTTTCATGTTTCGAGTATGTTTTGCATTTGAATGACAAATGAGAACGTGAAGCCTTTTCTTCTGTCGCAAATTCTCTAGTAAAAAATTGTAACATTTAGGTGGAACAAGATGACACACATACGTGGAACAGAAAATAATGGTATTACGTAATATAGAACACGATCAGCTGTAAAAATCTCACAAGGAAGATCAGGATCGTCAACTGTATTACATTTTTAGGCAGTATTGAAGGTAAAATCTGTTCAAGAGCTCATAGTAAATCAAAATCTTTCACCTTAGTCTCAGTTTCTAACTTCCTGGCTCGCGTAGGCCGAGCCTTGTCATTTCTCTTGTATGCAGTTTCAGCAACTTTAACAGCTCTCTGATTCTTGCAACTCAGCACACCATTCGTACGGCTTTTTCTTGCTGTTGAGGCTAAACCAGAAGTTGGCTTGTTTTCAGCTACTTTTTTCTCGTCGTAGTCCGAAACAATTGAGAAATCAGCAGCACTAGCAGTGACAACACTCCACTCAATGCTGGCCTCACTTGGCTCGTACCTGCTTGTAGGTGTCATACAATCAGACATCCCATAGGAGGTTTGCTTTGTCAACTTCGGCAGTGCAGCTCCTGAAATGTTCTCTATCTCGAAGAGATCTGAACTAGCATCACTTTCTAAGTCATCGTACACTTGGCTAATCGTAGAAGTTGTTGCAATGCTTTGAGATTTTGGTATGGCGTCCCACGTCAGTACAGAGAGTTTTCTCTCCAAGTTCATGGCTACATCTTCCCTTCTCATCAGTCTGGATCCGAATACCTCTATGGATTTTCTTGGTTCTTCCTCTTGGACCTTCTGATATTCTCTTATCACTTCCAGGCTTTGAACACCAGAATTTACAGTTGGCAACACAAAGTACTCTTCTCTGTTTGATCCAATAATGGTCTTTTCCGAGCTTTGGTTGCTGGAAACATGAAAGCTTGATGGAGACTGCAGCCCTTTTCCTCCCAACGTGGCGGGGTTGCAGGCCGCTGGGGTAATGATTTCTTTTCTGAAATCTTTTCCATGAGATATCCCTCTGTGAGCGACACGGCTATCAGTATAGACTGACTTCTTGTCCAAACATAAACCACTGCAGGGAAAAAAAGCAAATAACCATCTTTCATTGACCTTCTTTTGCCTATTCCGGGAGAAGCTATTCATAGAACTCGGCGACAACGCAGTTTGGCCGTTCCAACTTACTTCAGAAATTGCACTTCGTGTTCCTGGTCTACCTTTCATTCTCATCCCATGATCAACCCTGGTAATTTCTTTAGCATGTACGTGCCTGACTGGATTAGGATCGATAACCCTGTGACTTTGATCGTCCAGTTTCATTTTGAAGTACTTCTCAGCAGAAAAGATACTGATTTCACCTTCTTCAGGCATGGAGCTCTTGAACCCAGAAGTCTCTTGCAATGGCTCTGTCAGCTTACGTGCAATGTTATCGTCTGTACGGGTGAGATAAGAAGAGAAGGAAGCATCACGAAGCGCAGTTATCTTCCTTTCGCTCTCCATTGGACACAAAGAAACTGGTGGGTGAAAAAGAGTTGAGGGGTATATATCCTAGTAGAAAGACAAACTCTGCAAGGAAACAGTTGGAGTAGAGACGGGGAATCTCTAAAGCTAGGACAAGGTCAGAAAGTTGAGGAAGAATGTTGATAACTGATATGACGGTGTGATTTGAGAAAGAGAATGAGGGATATGATGCGGGTTCTTGGCAAGCAAATGTCTATGTACGCAGGCCTTATGGGGGGACCGCAACATAGGCAATGAGACCCTATACTGTTTTGGGGTTGCATTGCAATTCTTCCTTCATTAGGTTAGATGTCTCGGATATCTGTCCCTGTATTGACAATGGCGAACATTTTGTTGGATTTGCTGTGGATCATTAAGACTCCAAATAACCATTAATAGGAAATATGACTTAGTATGAAGCATTATGTTTAACCTATTATTTGATGCAACATCTGTTTTTGCCTAGACTTGAGATCTTTTTCTCCTTGAGCCGTTGTAGACAAAACCTGTCATGAGATATAGAACTAATATATTTGTTTGTGTTGGAACCTAATCATTCGCAGCGCCGAGCCATAAGACCAAAAGGGTTTCTGAAAAGCTTCAATCCTCAATCTTTTACTGATGAAGGGTTGTCTGCACATTGTAACTGTGGTATTTGCTCCTATGCTCTGCAGGATGGCAAGTACCTTTGAGGCAAGGAATTCTAAGATTATTCTCTTGATTGAAAACATTCTTCTCGTTTCTTCTTTTTTCCACATTTATTGGCTCAAAAAGATATAAGAAGACATCACACTACTTGCTTATTTGAACTACTTTGCACAGAAATTTCAGTTGGAACTTTCAATGTGAAAAAAATACATCATGTCATTCGAGCAACCATAGTCATTAAGCAACTTTATGGCTCTTATGTGGCAATGAAAAAGGTTATGGTTTGTTTCAAGCATTTCATGCCGCAGTAACTATCTAGTATGAGCCTTCAGAAGCTTCCTTGTAAACTTCTATTCTTGAAAGCTTAAAACAGGACTTCCAAAATGAAAAGCAAAAAGGGAAGATACGAGAGGGATTTTTCATGGCAACCATCAAATCCTAACAATGGCAATGCACCTCTATCACATTCCTAAAGGACAAAGATATTTAGAATTTTAAACAGCTCTATGGCAATAGCTTAGACAGCTCTAAATTGTTAAGTGGCTCAGAAATTTAAATTTCACAAAAACTACTTGATTCCCATCCAATTCAAGAGTAGAGATTAGATTATCAAGAAAAAAGCCATCAGGATGAGCCTCTAAATTGCTTTACAGATTCCATGAAGAATGACAAAGAAATGTATTTGAACGAGGTGTAAGTAATGAAACCTGGAAAATTTGGAATATGGGAGAAACCTATGCTTACCCTATATACATTAATATTCTTTGCTACATGCAATATGGATAAACTGCAAAAAGTTTGACTTGTTAGAGTTGAATCTGAAACACTGTTCGCAGGATACTATTTCTTAGTTCGTTATGTGGATGTGTTAGTCTCATCATCAGCAACCCAGTACTGTTTGACAGCAAACAGCATCTTCTCTGTGATAAGAGGGCCATCCTCATGATCTACCAATTTCGTTTTCCATCTCATTCCGCCAACCACTCTCTTCACGTTCACTAGCACATCCAACTGATCACGGAATATGACCGTTCCTTCAGGCCTTAAAATCCGATCCATCTCCAGCAAAATGTCTTCCATAGTGCACCTGTAGTAGTTGCAAAAAATTTCGTATGAATGTTTCCAAATTGCAGGTTCAATTGAATGCTTTCTAAAGTGAAAAGAGACAGTGATACATGCCATATCTTTTCTATTTTTTCTCAGGAGAGCATCCCAATTTCATGTGATGTATAAACTTACTTGTCTTTGTACAAGCTGAAAACACCATTTGCATGAATAAGGTCGTATGTCCTTGGGTATGTGGAGAATGCTTCACACCTGCTCAATCTCAGATGAATAATATATGACACAGAGATAGCTTTAACAGATAGAAGCTATATTAAGCACAGTGGAATAGATTCGATGGATGTAGCTCTATGTCGCTCAAGGAGTACAACTATCAACAGAATTGTAATGAACAAGTTAACTCAAATTAGTAGTAAGGGTTAACTAATTTCAAGCCATGTATATTAAACTAAAAGTAAAATTAAAGTTCATACAGAAGGGAACCATTAAAATCCTGGAAAAGGTAACAATACTTATCCACATGAACTGAAAGCCAGAGCTAGTAATGCAAAGTGAGAAACTGGTGGTTTTTCTCATGTCGAGTAATGTAGGGAGGATCATCAAAATTATTGCAAAAGCAATGATGAGCTAGTAGTAGAAGCAAAGATACTAGTAGAAAAATGTGATCGGAAAAGTAGAAGCAAAGATAACTTTTAGGAATTACCAATCATGGTATATGCCAATCAAGCCACGCTCATAGATAACGCCCAGAGTGTCCTTCTCAGCTATTGTGGGCATAACATTCATAACCCACAATTTTGGAGAGTCGAGAGCTGCAGCAAAACCTCCCATACCAGCACTCATATCCATAATATTGCGGTACCTCCCAGAATCAATGATTTTATTCACCCTCTTATAACCATTTACATGTTTCTTCCAAGTCCTGTTGTCCTCCAGATATGCTTCAACAGACACACCAGGAATGGAGCCACTGGATATTCTGGGAGGAACAGCATTAACTCTCTCTGGAAATGGTTTCCACACTCCTCTTTTAATGTCATCAGCACCACTACTCTCTGGATAAGGAGTTACGCATGCTTCCATCCTTTTGTACCTATGCATGACATAAAGATGAATGCTGTAAGAAACAATGCATTGTTATCACAACTCAAATAAGATATTTTGAAAGACTCAACTCTTACGCAGCTTGAAATTTGCTTTTGAATGTAATCATTTACCGCTCCAGCAACACTTGATTTTTTCATAAAAGACCTAACAGACAGGATTCAGATCCTCAATACTTAAACAGTAGTTGATTTTCGAATTTTCCTACAATTCCCAGCTACTAAATTTACATGTACGTGAGCTTAAATTTACATTAAAAAAAACTAGGAAGTATACTCACCAGACATCATCAGGATTTGTGGAGTGACAAATTGTAGGTTGAACAGCTTGCTCAGGACAGGAATTTGTTCTCTTCTGCCAGATTGCTATTTCGCCAAACTCCTGTTTCTTTTCCCAGCAAAGGAGTTTTGCAATGTCTTCAATCTTTTTCTGTTCCTCCTCAAGCTCCTCTTTAGGACGCTGCCATGCTTGGTAATTGATCCTCCAGTTAATAGGTGGGCCAGAAAGGACCCAGTAGCCACCAGGTCTGAGAACACGATCAACTTCCATCATGTACATCCCATCTGTAGAAAAAGGGTCCAATTATGATCTTATCAGAAGCTCTGATCACTTTCCAATTATGATCTTACCAGAAGCTCTGATCACTAACGGTCAGCCTCATAACCAAACAAGTAGAAATTCAGCCTAACAGAGCAGAGACTTTGAAAGCTTCAAATGCAATTATTTATATTGCAACTAGTTACTTATGCAATCATTTGTATTGCAACTAGTTAGTTTATCTTGGCTGTCTAATGCTTTAAATTTCCTTACGTTTCCAAAACTAGAAGGGTTTTGCTTCTGGAAAATTAACGGGCATGCTGGTTTAACTTGACCAAGCTTCAACATGCTGTTAGCCCGAATATTATTTCAATAGAAAAAATTTTACTAAGGTCTCTTGTGCTCTGCTAAAGACCAGCTACACCTTAGACTCAGCAAACTCTAAGCCAATTATACTCACCGTTGGCACCCCATGGAATCAAACAACGAGAACAATGGGCCATGTCAAAGGCTCGAGAGGGATATGGCAGCTTGACAGTTCCGAGGACGCCAATAATAGCTGGAACACCTCGTTCCAGCGCAAATTGAACTTGTGCTTCATGGGAGTCTCTTGGAGCAAAAGACATGGCTATGACATTCTTTTTGAAAAGGTATGCTCCCCAACTTGCAACCTACGCACGAGGCAAAATTTCAACAGGAAAATAAAGAACTGAAAAAGCACATACTAAATAATCGGAAACATAAAAAGTAAATGTGCATACCCCACATCCGGTGTCCAATGCAGTTCTAACCATTCCATTGTCCATCGGTATGACTGATGCAAGCTGATTTATATATGCATCTGCCCCATGAGGGAATTGTGTTCCTCCACCAGGGAACCTAAACACATGGGCCTCATACTGTATCCAATTCTGAACAGCCTTCTCGACTGTTAAGCTCTTGTAAGGTGCATTTGCATACGGTACATAGTCCCTACTCTTTGGCCAGGGAAATGGTGTCGTATATCCTTTAGGTGCAGGAATAAGGCAATGCAATTTCTCTTCTTCAGGAGGACAATGTCGTTCCCTGTATATCATATTTTCTCGTGGAAATGTCATTGCCCTCATTTGATCATGACAGGGCGTGTAATCTGTAAAGTTGGCCTCACAAGGCTTGAATTCTTTAATTTCCGATTTCAAAGCATCGAGGATGACATCACCACCACTAGTCTGATAATTCAGATTGTTCAGGATAGCACAATCAGATCGTCTGGTGATCTCGAGAGCGATACTATCACCCTTTCCAAAGCCACTTCTTTTCCAGGCACCCAAGATATAGAAGAAAAAGCACAAACCAGAAGCAACAGCAATCGACAGAGACCTCCTAGTTCTCTGGTCTCCCGGGTTCCCTTTTGTTGCCATGAGGCACCTCACCTGAAATGCATTTTCTTCCTTTATTTAAGTAAATGAAATAGCTAGAGTCGAGAACAAAACCGTACATAAGAAAGTAAATACGAAAAAAATATCACCCAAATTCAGTCCACTAAGACAGACCCAAAAATTCAAGTTTCTGTTGGCAGGATATATCAGAGAGACCGGCGATTAATAAACCCACTGGTTATTGTCAATTGGAATGATCACAACCTTTAGACACAGAGTTGAGCGCAGAAGAGATAGAAGCTAAAGCCTGTTTTCATCAGGTTGCTCATAAAAGATTTTGAATACTCGGATGCTAAAATTAGTGATAAGGTAAATAAAGTGTAAGTCAAATTAATCTATGACGAAGTCAACGGATTGCAGGTCAACCTTAATATCGGTCTTGCCACACTACCCTCATTAGAATGATTCAACTGTCAGAAAATGAAAAACATCAATTATGAAACAGGCACCACCATTAAATCATACTTTAGCAGCAGAAACAGAAGGTAAATTATACAAGGGAAAACTGATAAATTAATGGGGTCTTTATATTAATCGGACGACTCAAATGCAATGGGGTTCCAAGTTCATAAAAAACAACAGAAACAAATAATAAAGATCCAATCTTTGACAGGTCCGAACTAAAATGGACAGTACGTCAGGAAGTGTTGTCTTCCCTTTTGCTTCACAGAAACAAGAAAAAGAGAGGCCAAACACACATGAACTTGGGGTTACAATGTCCAAGGGAAGCAAATCATAAAAAGTTAAGACCGAAACCGAACAAAATCAGGGACAAGACAGACAACTTACGGCGAAGAAATTGAGGAGAGATTGCGTGGTGAGTGGAGCGCAATCAAATAAAAAAAATCAGCCTTGATTTTCACAATGAGATGCAGAGAAAGAGAAGTATGAAATAAAGTGACGTGGTAAACACGGAGGATTTGGATTTGCATAATCGTAGGCCATCTAAGACATTCCCTTCCCTTCTTTTTGCATTGGCAGGCCACGAGTGGTTTTATTACCAATTATGAAGACTTTATGATATTTGGTCGTTGAGGTTCTGTTGTATTATGCGGTGCTTAGCTCAACCGCAAATTGCCGCTTCACGTTCCCCTCTGCCACTCTCTCTTACCATCAGAAAGTCACTACGCGCTTTTTTTGTCTCAAAGGAATTTATTATATCTTACATTTTCGTTTACTTAATTTAGTAAATTTTAGCCTTTTGAGTGTAAATTTTAATTAGCTATAACATTAATTACTTTTAAGGCAACAAACAATATTTTCATTAATGATAAAAATATCCCCGGCACCAATCCATAGTAAGAATTAAGAGTCACCACCTATCGCACTGCATTGCTGAGAAGGTTGTTCTCAAAGTTTCATATAAAGTCATTTCTTTTATAAATATTAAGAATGAATTTTTATAAAAAAACAATTAAAAGTGAGCTGCCTTTGCCCTTGCCCCACCTTTACTCCTGCTATTAAAGAGTTGAATGTTCTATCCAATTTTATGGTGTCTTATTATGTTCTATGAATCTCTGTTACTTATTTATGTTGACCCTACGTAGATCTTGCATAAATAAACGCAAATTTTATATAAATAAATGTCTGAAATTTATAAGATAGAATAAGATACCATAAAATTAGACAAAAGATTATGTCTGCTATCAAGTAGCGAAATTTGGGTTACAAGTTATTATTGTATGATTGCGAAATGAAATTGGGAAATCGTTGGTATAATGATAAAATTGGAGGCGATCTTCAAAGTCTACATTGACTTGATGGCTGCTGTTACAGTGGGCCGCCAAATCTTGACCTTACTGGTTTGAATGCTATTTTTTTTCTTTCGTCCTAATATACACTTACTTGACAGAGTTGGACGCTAAATTGGTCAAAATAAAATTGATTAGAAAGCCTATCTTTAATATCTAAGCCACAATCAGTGACCAATTCAATTATATTTCTACCCCTCATTGCTAGTCATCTAATTACCATCTATTTTAGAACAAACTATTAAGAACGTTACGAAATAAAGTCGAAACTCGCCGATCCTGCCTAACTCAGTAGCATTTTGCATTCTGTGTTATCAATATAAAGAACATCCCACTACTAATTAATCACTCCCGCTAAACGATGGTTATTTCCAGTTGGACTGCATATGAAGCATTCATTATCTCTAACGTACTACTAGCACCAAACTTCTCTTGATAATTTTTTTGAAGTGCAATAAAGAGAATTATATCTTATTTGATGATTTAAGAATGGCTGGTTAAAAATAATTTGTTAGTCAGAGCTAACTTATGCTTTATTTTTAAATTGATAATTCGAATAACATTTAACAATTTATTATTTATATAACATACACATAAGAAAAATAATAATAAGTATGTTCGTAAATCAGTGAGCCACTTGGTTGTAACGCTTTTGACCTTTCGATTTTTCACTTTCATCGGTGTCTCCTCTCTTCTCCCATTAACGTAGCATATACAGTTGGCATCATTAAATGAAACAGAAAAAACAAATAGCGAAATACTGATGATTCACATACCCAATATGTCGAAGATCATCTCTGACTCTGTTTACAGGCTTTGGACTCCTCAGGCCTGGAAATTCATGAGGGCCCATCCCAGCTGTAGGGGCAGTCTCCCTGAAGCTCAACGACCCAGCCCACAAGCTAACTTCAAATACCATTTTTCATTTTTTTTTACAAGGGGAAAGCATAAATACAAAAACTAACTACAAAGTACGCTGGGGAAGGCTACCCCCAGTGATGTCTGCCAGAAGGAGAGGGGCACACCCAGGGGGTGCGCTGCCAAAAGTGGTGAGCCCCAGGCGCAACGTGAAAGCATGAGTCGCGAGCCAGTCCGCACACCGGTTACCCTTGCGGTAGGTGTGACGAGGGAGCCCACGCCAGTTCCAGATCAAGAGCTCATTGATGCCCCGTACAAGTGAATTGAGAGTGAGCGAGCGCTGCGGGCCATCAGAGAGGAGCTCGATCACCATAGTAGAGTCCAGTTCCAGCACCACATGTCGGAAGCCAAGGTTCCAGGCCAAGAAGAGACCCGAGTAGACACCCCATAGCTCAGCCGTAACTGGGGAACAACGGCCAATAGACTAAGCAAACCCACCAAGCTAAGCTCCACATCTGTCCCGAAGAAGACCCCCTGTAGTGGCCAAAGATGTGTCTCTGCAACTTGCGTCATCCGTATTCAACTTAACCCACCCAGAGGGAGGCGGGCACCACTCAAGACAGCGGGCAGAACGGGGCCGAGGGGCCAGCCGAGCACGACTAAGCGAATCAGAGGTTAGGGAACCCATACGGAGAAAATGAAAAACAACTAGTGCAGGAGAACTTGGCCAGGAAAACTGATCGTCAAAAATGGCTGAATTGCGCCAATTCCAGAGGAACCAACAGGTTGTCCCAAAAATGGCTGCCCAGTCAAGGCCCGAGACTAGGTGATGGTTCTGTAGATTAGTGAGGAGCCATTCAGGGTGGCTACTAGTGAAGAAGGTGGAATAGAGGGTGTGCGGAGGGAAGGTACGCCAAAGAGACTGCGCGAGAGGGCAATCGCGAACAATATGGAGTGCGGTCTTGCGCGAGAGGGCAATCGCGAACAATATGGAGTGTGGTCTCCTCCAATTGACAGTGGTAGCAAGCTATGCTTGTAGTAAGGTGCTAGCGAGCGCGTTGCTGATTGGAGAGGAGGCGGTCACGAGCCAACAACCAGAGGAAGGACTAAATTCGTTGAGGCCCAGGCCACTGCCAAATGGTAGGCCATAGGCGATCGGGGGGGCTTGGGGGGGCTCCAGGATCATGGAGTAGGCCGACGCGGTCATGAAGATCCCAGAGGGAGAAGGGCCCCAGACGAGTTTATCCGTGCCAAGGTAAGACTTGGGGGGAAAGGTGCCCACGATGTCCAACCAAATGGAGGAGGGGAGCAGCAGTTGAATTTGAGTCCAGTCCCAATGGCCATCGGAATCAACGAACTGGTGAACGCGCCGATCAAAGTCCGACGCAGGGATAGGGGCGAGAAGATGCTGAGCAAGGGGTCCCACATTGGCTACCCAAGGGTCAAGCCAAAACCGAGTCCGGAGCCCGTCACCAATCATCCACCGCATACCATTGATGACATTGGGCCAGATGGGCGCTCCGCCACACCATGGAATCGCCGGTACGAGGAAGAGCAGAAGGGATATGGGTGGCATCAAATTTATACTTGGCCGATAATATTTGGACCCACAAGGTGTTGGGCTTCGTGAGCATAGTCCACCCTAATTTAGTGAGCAAAGCATCATTAGTGGTACGGATGTTCCGTATCCCTAGCCCACCTAGTTCCTTTGGTTGGCAAACTTGCGTCCAAGGGACAAGGGGAATCCGTCAATGGCCCGGGGAGGAGCCCTATAAAAAGACACGAAAAATCTTTTCCAAACCATTGCACAACCCTCGGGGAAGTCGAACCATTTGCATCGTATAAGTAGGCAGAGCAGAGAGGACTGACTGGATCAAAGTGATGCGGCCCGCAAAAGACAAGAGGTGGGCTCGCCAGCCCGAAAGGCGGTGGTGGACGTTGTTGAGAGATACTGATAAGTCCGTTTAGTGACTCGTGCATGAAGCAAGGGAACTCCTAGGTAGCGCCTGAGGTTCGGTGTCTGCTTGAAACCTAGGGCCTGGCTAAGAGAAGTCGCCGTAGTCGGGGAAATGTTCCGGGAGAAGAAGATGCGGGATTTGTCTTGACTAACGCGTTGACCTGACGTAGCACAAAAAGTGTCCAGGGAGTCCCGAATGACGGTGACCTGATCCATGGAAGCTTCAGAGAACAAAACGAGGTCATCAGCAAAAAAGAGGTGAGAGATGGGGGGACCATTGCTGCTTAAAGTGATTGGTGCCCAACGGTCGTTGGCCACAGATCGGGAAATGAGATGGCCAAGGCGCTCCATGCACAGCACAAATAGGTACGGCAAGAGAGGGTCACCTTGACGGATACCTCGAGAAGGGGTAAACGCATCGCCCAGAGCTCCATTCCAGTTGATCTACATACTCACCGTGGAAACGCACTTCATGATAAGATTGACAAGGGAACTCGGGATACCGATGTTACTGAGAGTATCGTGGATAAAATCCCAAGAAAGCCAGTCGTAAGCTTTCTCCAGATCGACTTTAACTGCCAAAAAGCCCAGTTTACCGGTCTTACGCCTCATGGAGTGGATGGCCTCCTGGGCGATAATAATGTTGTCAACAATGTGCCGGCCAGGGACAAAGCTACACTATGTCGGGGCTACAAGTTGATCAAGGTGGGGTTTAAGACGATTGACAATGACTTTAGTGATAGCTTTGTATAGCACCGTACATAGTGCGATAGGGCGAAACTGCGTAATCATCTGCGGGGAGGGGGCCTTGGGAATGAGAACCAAGATAGTACGATTCAGGCCTTGCTCCCAAACTTCATGGCGAAAAGTTTGTTGTATGAAGAAAACTAGGTCCGCCCTAATGTGATCCCACTGGGATTGGAAGAAAAGAGCAGGGAAACCATCAATGCATGGTGCCTTGTGCGGGTTCATATCGAAGAAGGCAGTCTTAACCTCCTCAGGGGAGATAGGGGCGATCAGATCCGTATAAGCCTGAGGAGGGAGAGCGGGGAAAGTACCAGAAGGGAGAGGGAAAAGCGGGGTAGACAGGCCGGTGGTGTACAGGTTAATAAAAAATTACGGGCTATCTGGTGAATGTCCTCAGTATCCGAACTGGTATGGCCATGCTCATCGCAGATGTAGTGGCAGTGTTGGGTACGGCGGCATCCCGAAGTGATCGTATGGTAATATCTAGTGTTCCGGTCTCCATGCGCTAGCCATTGGCTTCGCGATTTTTGGTGCCAAAACAGTTCCTCTTGAACGAGGACTTGTTCAAGCTCCCGCTGGAGAAAGACTTCCAGGTCGCGCAGAGAGTCGGAGGGACTTTGGTCGAGGTGGGTTTGAATACCCCGAAGATGCACCATGAGGCATCGTTTGCGGTGAAAAATGTGCCCAAAAGAGCTGGAGTTCCACTGTTGAAGCTCGGTAGCCAAATGGTCGAGCTTAGCCGGAAGTGACGTAAAGTGAGATTGCCAATGGTCCTTGATAGTTTGTTTAAACTAAACATGGGTCAACCACGCAGATTGAAAGCAAAAAGTTTGAGGAAACGGGGAGGGATCCGGAAGGGCTGCGAAATTGACCAGGAGGGGCTGATGGTCAGATTTAAGGAAAGGAAGGGAATGGACAGTCGTGCAAGGGAAGGTCGTCATCCAAGGACCCGAGTCGAAGGCACGGTCAAGGCGTGCCCGAAGGGGACCCCTATGTCAAGTGAATTTGGGTCCTATAAACCTGAGGTCATGCAGGTGACGGCAGTTGATGCAGTCGCGAAAAGGAGGACTAATGCCAGAACGGAGGTGGGACCCACCACGTTGATCATCCCCGTCCAATTTGGCGTTAAAATCGCCACCTAGAAGCCAAGGCAGAGCAGTAGACCGGGCAATGTGGCGTAGATGGTTCCACAGGAAGTGTTGGAATGAGTAGTTGAAACTAGCATAGATAGCAGTGAAAACGAAGGATGTACAGGCCCACTGGATCTGAACATGAATGAATTGGCGATGGGTTATCAGAATTTGAACATGGGTTCCTGTATTCCATAAGAGCCAGATGCCTCCGGAGAAGTCTATAGCTTCCACTCGAAAGGACTGGGTGAAGCCCAAGTTCTTAATAATAGTCTGAGCACGAGAGCCACTGATACGAGTTTCCAGCAAAGCAACCAGGATTGGTGTATGTGTACGGATATACTCCTTGAAAATGGGCAGGAACGATTTGCTCCTAGCCCTTTGGCAATTCCATAGGAATATAGACATAAAAGCACTAGGGAAAAATTGGCTCTAAGACGCGGGGGGGCTAACCTTGTGGCGGATATGTCCCTCGACTGGGGAAATCTCAGTAGACTCGACGATGTCATTCATCGGTGAATCAAGGGCAACAGGCACATCAGTGCCGGAAGAGGAAGGGGTCATAGTGTCGAGGGGCCGTGGGTGGGAGATAAGTGGTCGGGTGGCTCGAGGGAAGAACCCAAGGAATCCCCCGAGGGGGTCTTCCTCCATTCTGGAGATGGAGGGCCCTTCAGTGGGAGAGGTGTCAGAAGGTGGGCCGTGGAAAATCACATCGGAGTGGGAGGCTAAGGTGATAGCAATGTGGGAATGGGTGGGCTGGATGGGTTCTGTGGCCTGGGTGTAACATCCCGTTACTGTCATTAAGGGCATTTTGGTAATTATGAGTCATACTGATAGGACTGCACTGCATTCACT
>JANKYF010000007.1:42560245-42571694 GCA_029829435.1 Erythroxylum hondense | reverse complement strand
AATAATTAAATAGTATTAAAAAATTGTTATCATCATTCTTAGTATTTGATACCAAACACTAATATAATTATTAACTTCAATAATGAAAATTTATACAAAATGCACGCTTATTACTATTCTAGTTTCTACTTTTTATTCACATTTCTAATTTTTTATTAGGATTCCTTAATTAGTGATTACTTAATGAGAGTCATTTTTGTGCCTCTTGTACGGCTGGAACATCCTGTTTCTGTTAGAGTATTCCAACCCTGTTCTCTTTAATCTAGTCCATATATTTGTGTAAAAATATGTGGGCCTCATATAAATATATGGATAAAATTTAATAAAAAAATGGTAAAACTAGTTAACAACAAAAATATATGGACTTGATATAAATATGTTGATGAAATTTAATAAAAATGTCGAAATATATAAATATGTAGATGAAATTTAATAAAAAACGTTAAAACTGATAAACTACAAAAATATATAAACTTCATAGTGGATGAAATTTAATAAGAAAAATATAAAAACTAGTTAACTGCCTCTTAGCTTGTCCCCCGTAACAATCTCTTGTTTTTTTATTTCAGCATTAATTGATCGAATTGTGGGTCCTTCAGAAGGATCGGAGGATCTCAGCTGTTCGTGGGTTAAACCGAGATAGAACTGTCCGCAGGTTACGTCTTCTTATAAAATCTAAAGACCGAATTTTTTAGCCCTTGAAAGCTAAAGCCCTATGTCTGTTCTACGAATCAAGCTCACACTAACCAGTGCTGAGCCTTGCGGTTTTTATGTCCAAATAACAGGTACTTCATGCCCCAAAACTCTGTTATTCTCTCTTCTTTTCCTGTTTGGTTATTAGGAAAATTTTTGAAAGATATAATTCTAGCAATTCTTTGCTTCGTATTTACTAATTGACGCCGAAACATTTTTACTGCTTGCTTATGATTGTTACACGGATTGCATTTCGATGATTCATGCCCTGTGCTTTTTGTTAAGGAAATTTGAATATTGAAGCAAGTAGAATTTGAGTATATTAATTACATAGCTGCTGTTGCTCTTGGTATGAGTCCTACTTTGCTTCCTAAGCATGTAGCTGCTGTCATAAAGTACCAAAAGCATCCTCTTAAAGCTCTTGAAGTATTCAATTCTGTTAAAAATGAAGATGGGTTTGCACACACGTTTATTACTTATAAGTGCATGATTGACAAGCTTGGATTTTATGGGGAGTTTGAGGCCATGGAGCGTGTGCTCATGGACATGAGGATGAATATTGATAGCAGTTTAATGGAGAAAGTATATATTGGAGTAATCAGAAGCTATGGAAAGAAAGGAAAGGTTCAGGAAGCTGTTGATTTGTTTGAGAGAATGGACTTCTATAATTGTGAACCATCCGTATTATCTTACAATGCCATTATGAATATATTGGTAGGGTACGGGTACTTCAATCAAGCCCATAAAGTTTATTTGAGAATGAAAGATAAAGGGATTACTCCTGATGTCTGCACTTTCACAATTAGGATGAAGTCACTTTGTACGACAAAAAGGCCCCATGCTGCCCTGAGGCTCCTTAACAATATGCCTTGTCAGGGGTGTGAACATAATGCAATTGCATATTGTACAGTTATTAGTGGGTTCTATGAAGAGAATCATCAACTTGAGGCATATGAATTGTTTAATAGAATGCTCATGTCGGGGATTTTACCTCCGATTTCTGCATTTAATAAGCTTATACATACACTATGCAAGAAGGGGTGTACCCAAGAAGGTGAGAAACTGCTTAACAAAATTCTGAAGAAAGGAGTTTGCCCAAATTTGTTTACATGTAATGTCTTCATCCAAGGCTTCAGCAGAAAAGGAGCAGTCAATTGGGCAATCAGTTTATTGGATGGCATGACCAAGGAAGGGCTAACTCCTGATGTTGTGACATATAACACATTAATCTGTGGATTGTGTAAAAGCAGTAAAGTTGTAGAAGCTGAAAACTATCTACATAAAATGGTTAATGAAGGTTTAGAGCCTGATAGCTTTACTTATAATACTATTATTCATGGGCATTGCAAGATGGGCATGATAGAAAGTGCTGAAAAAATTCTTGATGATGCAATTTTTAAGGGTTTTATTCCTGATGAATTTACTTATTGCTCCCTTATAAGTGGTTTATGCCAGGATGGTGACACAGACCGTGCCATGGCGCTGTTTGATGACACGCTGAGGAAAGGATTAAAACCAAGTATTGTTCTGTACAATACGCTAATTAGAGGTTTGTCTCAACAAGGACTTATTCTAGAAGCCTTGCAGCTTATGAATAAGATGCCAGAAGATGGTAGTGCCCCTGATATTTGGACATATAATATACTGATAAATGGATTGTGCAAGATGGGTTGTCTTTCTGATGCGGTTAACCTAATGAATGATGCAATTGCCAAAGGATATCCGCCAGACATTTTTACATTCAATACTTTGATTGATGGCTACTGCAAACAGTTTAAGATGGAAAAGGCAATTGACATTATTGATATCATGTGGACAAATGGTGTTACTCCTGATGTGATTACATACAACTCTGTGTTAAATGGCCTGTGCAAAGCTTCAAAGACTGAAGATGTGATGGAGCTTTTCGATAACATGCTGCAGAAAGGGTGCATTCCTAACATCATCACATATAACATAGTTATAGAGAGCCTCTGTAAAGCTCGCAAAGTGAACAAGGCTTTGGAGTTACTTGAGGAAATAGGGAACATGGGTCTAACTCCAGATTCTGTCAGTTTTGGCACAATAATCAGTGGGTTTTGCAACAATGGGGATTTGGATGGAGCATTCCATCTCTTTAGTAGAATGGAAGAACAGTATAAAATGTCTCATACCAGAGCTACATACAACATCATGATTAAGGGTTTCTCGAGTCAGCTGGATATGCTCATGGCAGAAAAGCTTTTCCTAGAAATGAGTGATAAAGGTTGTGCTCCAGACAGTTATACATATCGTGTCATGATTGATGGCTTCTGCAAAACAGACAACATTGATTCAGCATACAATTTTCTCCTAGAAAAGATTGAAACAGGTTTCATACCATCACTTGCAACATTTGGCCGAGTAATAAATTGTTTGTGCCTGCAGCGTAAAGTTCATCAGGCAGTAGGAATTATCCATCTTATGGTGCAGAATGGTATCGTCCCTGAGGTTGTGGGTACAATTTTTGAGGCTGATAAAAAGGTGGTTGCAGCACCTAAGATTGTAGTGGAAGATTTATTGAAGAAAAGTCACTTAACTTACTTTGCCTATGAACTTCTCTATGACGGTGTCAGGGACAAAAAGCTAAACAGAAGGAAGCTTCGAACTGGGTTAACTTGATTCAGAAAGAGGTTTACAGTGGGCTGTTTATCCATTCCTTCGAACTTGCAGGTGTCATTTTGCATCTGCTACCATAACTTGTAAACCAGGGCGGTGAAATTGAGGCTTTTCTAGCATCTCCAAGGTTATTATGCTACACCAGTTTCTGATGCATTTATTTCGCAATGTGAGCTTGCATGCACCAGGTTGGTTCTCTTGAAGGATTAGTAATTCCATTTTTTATATTTTCACTTCTGTTTTATATCACCTCAGAATTGAAACTTGCAGTTTGTTGATGCCACAGGGTCAAGTTAGGTCGGTTTGGAAACTTTACTAATTAATAGTGACAGTGCAAGTTTTTGTCCTCCAAGTTGGTATCCTAGAAGAAAATGACTCTTATCTTTCTATCCTTTCAATCTTTTTATAAATTGTTTTCAGCAATTCAATTTACGTTTTCTTCATGCATAGGGTCAAAGTTAGGCAGTTTAAAATTTATCCAATCACGATAGAGCATGTTTGACTGGTAGAGACATAGCGATGCAGCTAGAAATGGATACGAAAAGGAAGCAATGACTGATGGGAGATCTTTGCAACTGTGATTTATTTTCCGTTCGTTTGCTCGATAAGCGTTTGGTACTAGAGTTCATCATCTCCTTGTAATGGGGGAATTGGCTAATATGAACAGGAATGCCCTCATGCAAATTATAAAATAGGCATTTGTGTACATATATATGTCTAAACTTGTTTCTTGTCTTGTGAACTTGAGATACTAATTTTCAATCGAAACTGATAATTATAATTTGTGCATATAAAGTGCTGACTTGGTGTTCACAATCTTTGATACTGTACTGCTTCATGAGGCCGGCAACCTCGGGCTGTGATGTTAATGAATTTGTTTCCCTTTCTATATACAAGAAATGTTATCGGCTATAAATTCTTGAAAAACCAAATGTAAAACATGAGTTTTAGAAAATTCCGAGGAATGAGGAATCTATGAGCAAACCAAACATTTTGTTTCACTTAAAGATCAAACTGAAATTTATTAATACAGTAGATTTCAGGGAATCAACTCCTCTGATGTCGATGATGGTAGACCTTGTGGTGGCTACAAAGAATTAGAAAGGGTACTTTTGCTCCCTTTCCATGACTTGTGGTCTCAGTTTCTAAAGTTCCATGGCAGTCTTCAACATGGCTTCTTGCTTATAACATGCTCACTTTGAAACTGTGTGGCCTCGGTCAAAAATATTTCCAGTGCCGCTTGGGCAGAAGCTCCTATATTATTTAATTGGTTGTCCAGAGGATAAGTTTTGAAGAACTTTGGTGTGATCCATGACCTGTTGCTAAAGTCTCTGCGAACATCTCCAGAAAAAATGGCCAGCATTTTAAATTTGGCTACAGGAAGGAGCATGTATATATCAGAGAAGGATGCACATAACGGCTAAGTTTTAATGTCAAATCATTTGACATCTAACAGTAACACAATCAGATACAGCTGATGCCCAACTATCCCTTCAAGTTTCCATGTCATCTTACGTTAACGGTATCTAACGATTAGTTCTACCCTTACAAACGACCTTGAATAATCTTTTTAACCCTATTAATATACAAAGGTTAAGCACATGATTAACTTAAGTAGTATTTCTCCAATCTCTCTTCATATTAACAATTTCTAAGATGGAAACTTAAAACAAGGTAGAGACAGCAAATGTAGAATTCAAAATAGAATACACTTGCGCGTTTTCTTGTGACCGGTAATCAAATTTCTAAATCAATTTATATTTGAGTGTTGATATCAGTAAAAGAGAAAGCACATTAAATCCGGATTACTTACAGGAACGCAGTTGGGGTTGGCTAGGTAGCAGTTAGAGCTTCTACTGATAGAGGTTGGCAGATGAACTCTAACCCAACTAAGTTCCAGCCTTATGGGTTTAACTATAGCCACGTACCCAATCATTCTGCTTGCCTGGTCCTGGATATTGATGCACTTCTTCACGTGATGTTGACTACTTCCTCGTGCAAGGGGTGCAACTTTAGGATTTAACAAGAACAATTTGTTCTCTGAAACAGACTACATATAACTTAAGAACTTAGAAAGTGAATAGCCTTCATAGCTACTACATGAGTTTACCTATAGCTTTATGTTTTTATTCCTAGAATTCGATAGCATAGAAAGTAAATGGAATCAATTCGGTAAGAGTTCAATTTCTCAAAATGGGGACTAAAGGAAGACAAGGATGTGTAACTTAGAGATGATTAATGACGTGCATCAATTTATTTACCGTTTTCCTTTTATTTGTTCAACTTCACATAATATTTGCGTTGAGAAACTTCATATGTCAGAGAGTTACCAAGACAGGTAGCATGTATTTCACATGGAACTCCAGCCGAAGTCTTTTCTAACTCCAGTACCCTTCATCAGGCGTCTAACCTCCAGAGCTTCCTCCCACTGACCTACATCTGCGAAGATGTTTGACAATGCAACATAAGCTCCAGCATCATAGGGCTCCAAATCCATAGCTTTTTTGGCAGCTACCCTGCCGAGGTCAACATCTCCATGCAATTTGCAAGCAGCAAGTAGTGTTCCCCAAACTAAAGCATCAGGTTCAATTGGCATACTTTCAATGAACTTTTCAGCCTCTTTTAACCTTCCAGAACGACCAATAAGGTCAACCATACATGCATAATGGCGATTATTCGGCTGAATTCCAAATTCTCTGGTCATAGTATTAAAGTGAAAATAGCCATCTTCAACCAAATTGGCACGGCTGCAGGCAGATAAAACTTCAACGAATGTAACAGGATCAGGTCTGATCCCTTCTTTTCTCATATGTTCATACATTCTTAACGCTTCTTCACTTTTTCCGTGTTGAGCGTAGCCTGCAATCATTGCTGTCCAGCCTATCAAGTCCGGTTCATCAATTCGATCAAATGCTTTACTGGAATCCTTAATGCTTCCACATTTAGAGTACATTGTAACAAGTGAGCTTCCAACAGAAACATCTGAATCTAAACCCATTTTTGAGACGTAGGCATGCAATTGAATCCCAACACCCAACCTGTTCAAAATAGCAACTGCTCCAAGGATGGATGCAATCATGAATGAGTCTACGGCAAAATTGGAGATTGATATTTCATGTAATAATGACAATGCTTCTTCCAACAACCCATTCTGAGCGTATCCTGAAACCAGAGCAGAACATGAAATTTGATCTTTTTCTGGAAGCATGTCAAAGACTACTTTTGAGAACCTCAGAGCCCCGCATTTCAGGTACATGGTAACCAGTGCACTACCAACCAGTGGTTCTCTGCTAATTTCAGCACGAAAAATATATCCATGAATCTCTTTACCTCTTCGCAAGGAACAAAGGCCAGAGCATGCAGTGAGAATAGCAGCCAAACTCATCTGGTCTGGTCTAGTTTCTTCAGACAGCAAATCCCGAAAAAGCCCAAAAGCTTGATCTGCCAAGCCATGTTCTGCAAAACCGGCAATCATTGAGGCCAATGAAACATTGTCTCTGGTAGGAATTTCCTCAAAAACTTTGTAGGAGTCCTTTATAGTTCCACACTTTGAGTACATTGTGAAAAGAGAACTACCAATGGAAAGATCAAAGACAAATCCGGTTTTAAGAGTGTAGCAATGGAGTTGTCGCCCTAACCTCAAGGAGTCTATGACACTAAACACACTTGAATAGCAAGCTTGATCCGGTTTCAGACCCTCCTTTATCATTGTCCAAAACAATTTTATGGCCCTCTGGGGATGGTAATTCTGAGCAAAAGAAGAAATCATGACTGCCCATGGCCCAGTATTCTTGATATCAGTCCTTTCTTTAAACACTGCCTCTGACAAATCAATGGCACCTATTTTTGAATACATATTAATCACAGCAGCTTCCACCACTGCATCCAAAGAGAATCCAGCTTTTAAAATCCAGCTATGAATTTGAATAGCCTCATTGACCATGCCTGGCTTAGCACAAGATGTAACTACAGTTGTTGCTGTGAAGTTGTTTATTTCCCCTCCCATTTTTCTCATATCTTTGAAAATTTTGAGAGCAGAGATGGAGTCATCGTTCTTAACAAAACCTGCTATAATGGCAGTCCACGAAACCACATTGCGGACTGCCATTCTAGAAAATTCTTGGACAGCTTCAACAATATGCCCGCATTTTGCATACAGATCAACTATGGCAGTTCCCACAAAAACATCCTTCACGCAGCATTTAATAACCCACGCTTGAACTCCTTTTCCAGTCTCAATTTCTCCAAGAGCGGCACAGGCAGTCAAAATGCTTGAAAAGGTGAAACTGTTTGGGACCAAAAACCTTCTACACATTTGACCAAACAATTCCAAAGCAACCCAATTTTCCCGATTCCTAACAGCCCCAGAGATGATGGAATTCCAACAAACCACATTCCCAGAAGAGACATCATTAAACACCCGCAAAGCATAATCAAAATTACCACTTTTGGAGAATACATCCATGATACCTGTCCTAAGATAACCATTCGAATAAAATCCATTTTTGATTGCAAGAGAATATAGCTGTTCACTGAAAACACAGGCTTGCAAATTAGCACAAGAGGAAAGGACACTCCCATAGGTGATCTCGTTGGCCTCAACACCTAAAATACGCATCCTACAAAAGGTTCTCAGCGAATCCTCCAATTTCAATGTATTTTTATAACCTGAAATCATAATATTCCAAGATATCGCATTCGGTTGAGGAATTCTGTCAAACAACTTGGCCGCATTAAACATATCACCAGACTTACAATACCAATCAAGTAAAACATTAGAAAGGAACATATTACATTCAAATAATGCAGTTTTAAGCAAATGGGAATGCAAGATTTCTGTGTTCTCGATTGTGCAGGGAGCGGTTCTGGAGTAAACACTGAAGATGTTAAAAGGGTCAAGCGAAGACTTAGGAAAGTGGTGTTCATGTTTTATGGGTTCAATTAAAGGTGGGTCTTTGAGAAGAGCTAGCGATGAGACAAGTCTGCAAAGGGAGAGTGAGAGCAGTTTAGTTTGAAGCTTGGCGATGAGAGAAATCATTTAGGCTGTCGCTGAGAAGCATGAGAAAGTAGTTTTGAGAACGCGGTAACTCCAGAAGCTTTCGTTGCGACAATTAAATTTTGGAAGGCAATTTTTCAAAAAGTCAAGATGGCCGAGTTGGTCTAAGGCGCCAGTTTCAGGTACTGGTCCGAAAGGGCATGGGTTCGAATCCCATTCTTGACAGTTGGTTTCGTTTTCTTTTTTAGATTTTTTTGTATTTCTAGAAAACTTTTTTTTTCACTTTTGTTCATGGACAAAAGCTGACGGTAACGAGCCTTCTTTATTAACAAGAATTCATATCGGTAAAAAAGAACAATATAAGAGCAATGTGCCACTACCCATAGAATTAAGAAAGTGTTATAGTTAAGAAAGAGGTATCAGTGGGGTTCGATTGAGAGTGTCTCTCACTAGGTTCTCTCTCCTAGGCTCGATCCCTTCCTGGCTCTAGCTTTCTCCTTTGCTTCCGCCCCGCGTTCTGCTGTTGTTTGGTGTTGGCCTCTTGATTTTTCAGGGTGATTCTTCCACTGTTGCTTGGTGGTGCGGATCCGCTTAGTTCCTTTTTCGAAATGTTAGGTTCTGGTTGTTTCCCGCCCATTCACTTTTCCGTTGATTTTGAATTTGGGTGTGCGGGTTGTGCCCCGATAGCGGTCTGGACTCCCTTCTGTGGCATTTTTTCACTGTCCCACCTTTGCTCCGATTGTGGTCCATTGTGTTCCTGGGTTGGGGTGCTCCTGGGGTCCCTTTGCCCCTGCCTACGACATGGGTAAAAACCGATCTAAAGGTGTTGATATCTCGGAAGCGTGCCTTGGGTTTCAGACGGGCACGTCCACCCAGCCTCGTCCTGCCCGCTACTTTTTTGGCCGTGCCCCGGACCCTATGGTCCAGCCTCGGCCTCCCTCTATTTCGTCTGAACAAGGCTTTCCTAAGCTGGCCTCCCCTACGCCTGCCACCGCCCCCCCGGGACGTCCTCCCCGGCGTATTATGTCACAGATGCTTTCGCCTCTTCCGGTGTCGCTCCTGCCTTTGACCCATCAGGCTTCAGGTCTGTCCCCTGCTCCTTTACCTTTGCCTACTGGCTTGCCTCCTTCCTTACAGGGTGCCGCTGGTTCTTCGTCTGTTGCTTTGGAAAGTGCTGATACGGTGGAATCGGCGAGTGTGGCTGAGGGCGTGGCTCCGGTTGGCCCAGCTGCGGACTCTGTTAACCCAGCTGGAGCGGGCGTTGCCCCGCAAGAACCGCCCGATCCAACTCCTTCAGAGCCTTTGAAAAAGTCTTATGCGGGACTTTTCAAACAGAATTGGGATCTTTCTCAGGGGCTGAAGCTCTCTTTTCAGGTGGTGGAGGATGATGTTGTTATGGAGGCCGGTGATGCGGCGGTTCTGGAGGAACAATGGGGGTTTTGTTTGGTTGGCTATTTTACTGGCAAATTCCCTGGGATGAAAGCTGTTCAAGCCCAAATGGATAAATGGCAGGTTCCCTGTCGGTTTACCCCTCATACCCGTGGCTGGATGATCTTCCATTTCACCTCAGATGCTGATCGTATGCTTGTTCTTGCTGGTGGACCGTATGTGATCTTTGGCAAATCGCTAATTCTGAAACCCCTGTCTCCGGGCTTCACTTTTGATTACACTGAGTTCATGCTGGTTCCTATGTGGGTGCAACTCCCAAATGTCCCGTTGGAGTATTGGACTGATAGGGGTCTTTCTAAACTTGGTTCCCGTCTTGGTGTTCCTCTCTGTACAGACCAAATTACCAGACAGCAAACCAGGTTAGGCTATGCCCGCTTATTGGTTGAGGTTGATGTCCAAAAAGGGCCGGTGTCCAGCTTCATTGTGAAACTGCCCTCCGGCAGTCAGTTTACTCAACGTGTTACTTATGAGGCGTATCCCAATTACTGCTGTCATTGTAAAAAATTTGGCCATAGCCCTTTTCAGTGTAAGCGTGATGGCGTTGATCAGGGACCTCTTCGGCCTGGGGTTCATTTGCCCTCTGATCCCCCTGTATCCGCAGCTCTAGTTCCTGTTTCAGCTCCGGTTCAGGGGGCTAGCCAGCATGTGACTTCTGATCCGGAGGCTGGTGCCTGTTCCCCTCCTCAGCCTATGATCCCGGATTCTCTGGACCTGCTCTCCATGAGCATCATGTTGCTTCCTTGGCTACTGCTGGTTCTGCTTCCCAGGGCTCTGTTACTTTGGGCACATCTGATACTCATTCGTGCGGTTCTGATGGCCAGTCGAGTTCATTACGGTCTCCCTTAGTAGGGGCTCCCACGTCGCGTTCAGACTTAGCACCTGGACCTCCCATTTCTAAAGGGAAAGAGATTGCTCCATCTGCTCCCCTTCGGGGTATGGGTACCTCTGGTCTGCCTGGGACTGGGCGTCCCGTGTCGAAGAAAGGGGGTCATTTGCGTAAAGGGGATGGGGGTTCTGCCTCCATACCACACCCATGAAGTTCCTTAGTTGGAATGTCCGGGGGTTGAATAAGCCCTCGAGAAAGAAGAGTGTTGCTGACTTAAAGAAGCAGCACGATTGTAGTTTATTATGTTTGCAGGAAACTAAGCTTACTCTAGATGGCTTGCGTTGGTTTCTCCAGTCCTATCTTCCGGGGTGGAGTTACTGGCATAATTTTGATGATATTGAAGGGGGCCACCTGGTGATCCTCTGGGACCCTTCCTGTCTCAGGTGTTCTTTACTGGCCAAAGGCTCTTAGTTTATTCATTGTCAGGTGCAGTGTTGTATTTCCCAATTACAGTTTCTGGTCACTGGTGTGTATGGATTATATACTGTATGTGAGCGACGAGACCTCTGGATTGCTTTGACTGATCTTGCTCCCCCCTGTCCCACCCCCTGGCTGATCCTGGGTGATTTTAACTGTGTCTGTGCTGCATCTGAGCGTAGGGGCTGTCTCCCCCCTCCTGCTTACTATTTACAGGATCTTTTGGATTTTCATTTACTGCATGGTTTTGTGGATGCCCCCTCGAGTGGGGGTTTTTTCACTTGGCAGAAGAATAGGCGTTGGGCGAGGTTGGATAGAGTTCTTCTCAATCAGGAATGGTCGATTATGCGCACCCCTTGCTCGTCTGTTAC
>JANKYF010000007.1:42191405-42203150 GCA_029829435.1 Erythroxylum hondense | reverse complement strand
GTCTTGCTAAAAACACCCTTGAATATTTTGACATAACTCTTTCTTCTAGAAAAGTATTCTCCTTTGTCTTAAGTTTCCAATGACACTGAAATCAATCTATTTGGTTCAGAAATTTGAAAGTATTGCCCCAAACATTTTTGGACCGTTCTTAAACTTAAACAGTACACTATACCCAACTTTCATCCAGAAATAGAAAGTCCTAAAGACTGAAATAGATTCCAACTTCTTCATACTATTTGTATCTCCATGTCTCTAGTTTATCTTGAAACCAAAATCATCTTATTCGGAACTCTACCGATCCAGAAATCATCAAAACATTGAAGCATGTTTAGTAAAATATCCAATTTCTACTCTTCCAATTGATACCCTTAATTTGATTCCATCTATGTTTTTTTTAATCAATACCAAAAGCTATCAAAATCTATGGAGGGATAGAAAAATGTGTTGAGAAACTATTGGTTTAAGAACCACTTCATTTGAAGGTCGGATAACAAAATTATGGCCGAAAGAATCAAACTAGGTTTGGTCCTCAATCGTATCAAACTTGTCTCGGTACAAATGACATAACTTTCACTAGAGATGTTAGATTAAGATTATCTTGGAACGATTTCAAAGTGAACTTTGAGATATACAACTTTAAAGAAGACCTTGAGGTCAGATTTTATCATTTGAAGGGTCAAAATGGACCAGACAATAGGATTAGATGAAACCAAATGAAAAAGCAGAAGAATGAAAAAAGATAGAAAAAGTGAAAAAATTGCTATAACTTTCCCTACAGATATCGGATTTGGGTGTTATTTAGATGGTTCAAAAGAGGAATTCAAGATCTAAAACTTTCATAAAGACTTAAAGACAGATTCTATCTTAGAAAGGGTCAAAAATGGACCAGAAAATAGGTACAGAAGAAACCAAATGAAAAAGTAGAAGAATGAAAAAAGACAAAAGAAATGGGAAAATTGCTATAACTTTTCTTGCAGATACCAGATTAAGGTGTTCTTTATATGGTTTGAAAGAGAACTTCAAGATATACAACTTTTATGAAGACCTTAAAGATAGATTCTATCTTCTAAAGGATAAAAAATGAACCATAAAATAGGTACAGATGAAACCAAATTAAAAAGTAGAAGAAGTGGGAAAATTGCTATATCTTTCCCTACAGATATCGGATTTAGGTGTTCTTTATATGGTTAGAAAGTGGAATTAAAATCTACAACTTTCATAAAGACCTCAAAGATAGATTCTATCTTCTAAAGGTCAAAAATGGATCAGAAGATAGGTATAGACGAAACTAAATGAAAAAGAAAAAGAATGGAAAAAGACAGAAGAAGTGAGAAAATTACTATAACTTTCCCTACAGGTATCAAATTAAGGTGTTCTTTATATGGTTCGAAAGAGGACTTCAATATCTACAACTTTGATGAAGACCTCAAAGACAGATTCTATCGTTTGAAGGGTCACAAATGGAGTGAAAAATAGGCTAGGTAAAAAACAAAAGAAGCAAAACATAGAAGAAAATGACGTCATCACAGAAGAAACAAAAAGGTAGAAGAAGCAAAACACAAAAGAAGATGAGGTCATCTCAGAAGAAACAAAACACAGAAGAAGTAAAACATAGAAGAAGATGACATCATCACAGAAGAAACACAGAAGAAGATAACGTCATCACAGAAGAAACAAAAAGGCAGAAGAAGCAAAACACAGAAGAAGATGATGTCATCACAGAAGAAACACAGAAGAAGATGACGTCAACACAGAAGAAGCAAAAAGGCAAAAGAAGCAAAACACAGAAGAAGTAAAACACAGAAGAAGATAACGTCATCAGAGAAGAAACATAGAAGAAGATGACATCATCATAGAAGAAGTAAAAAGACAGGAGAAGCAAAACATAAAAGAAGATGACGTCATCACAGAAGAAATACAAAAAAGATGATATCGTCACAGAAGAAGCAAAAAGGCAAAAGAAACAAAACATAGAAGAATCAAAAACAAAAGAAGCAAAAAGCAGAAGAAGCAAAACATAGAAGAAGCGAAAAGACAAAAGATACATCTCCCATTACAAGGACCATAACTTTCAACCTAGAAATCCAAAAATTCCCTACTATATACCGTTGGAAAGTTAAAAGAAAGATCTACAACTTCTGAGAAGGTAACTTTCTATAATATTGCCTAGATCGATCCAGAATTGCCTCAAATTCAGAGCACGAATTTACATTCATCCAATGTACTACATCCAATTCTCAATTTCATGAAAAATTTTGATATTCTGAAAGACAGAATTTAAATTCTATATCTTCATAAGAAATGTAGTCATATATTTCTAGTTTAATCCAAATCAAGAATCATCTCGTTTGGATAACCAGAGAAAAAATTGTGGCTAAAAGATTGAAGCATATGCCTTGAATATTTTCCAGATCAAGCACCCATTTTGTTTCACAATCTTTCCTTAACACAACTCATACCAAGATCACCTTTTCTACTTCATCTACTCCTCATTCTCAATTCTATCTCAAATCAATATCATCCAAAGAAAAATATATAGTCTATGATTAATCATGAACACCATCAACAGAACATACACATATATACATATTTTTCATCAACTTACTACACAAATTCAACTTCATTTTTTGCTTTCATTCTACTTTTAACTTTCACCTTATTTCTTCTCATTTCAAAATCTCTTATCTATTAGAAACACCAAAGCAGAACATGGATATATCCACATTTCTCATTTATTAGTTCTAGTCTTTTAATAAAAGTTCGGGGTCCAACAACGCATCATTGATGCTCCTGATGCTACACCAACCACCACTCCTACATCATCTACTACCCCTATAGCAACACAGATATCAGGGGTAAACGATGCGGATGAAGAATACGTTTGCTAGCCTGAAGTTGAGAGTCCTGATGGAAGAAATTACATCACAATTGTCAATAATATGTAAGTAAAATTACATGAAACATTATATGTTTATAATTAAGTTATAGGTTTAAATTTTTGCAAATGGTATAAAATTATTTGTTTTTATATTAAGGTTCATTATGTCTAAACCATGCTTAAGAAACATGACATCTAAATTTACGGAGAAGATTGATCTTGAAGGTTATGTAACTTAGGCCACAAAGGAATTTTATTGTCAGGAGTTTGGGTACAATAAAAAGTATTATTTTCTTTTGTTAATTGATTTGTATGCACTAATTAGATAAATATTGTTACGTTATAAGTATTTGTCGAATTTTTCCTTTTATTTCATAAAGAATTTTTTGGGATTCTGAATTTGATGCAGTCAGACATAAAGTATGAGAGAGATGAGCAAGTACATGTTATCGTAACTTTATTGGTGCGATACACAAGGCTGGTGTACGACTACCTTATATTTCTAAAGAAATATGGAGTCGTTGGCAGTAGTATTGGACATCACCTAAGGCAATTTCTATTTCAGAACAT
Source organism: Erythroxylum hondense (assembly GCA_029829435.1). Classification (NCBI taxonomy): domain Eukaryota; kingdom Viridiplantae; phylum Streptophyta; class Magnoliopsida; order Malpighiales; family Erythroxylaceae; genus Erythroxylum; species Erythroxylum hondense. The sequence goes on along the minus strand of JANKYF010000007.1, from coordinate 42,199,702 downwards.
AACTCTACCAACAAACGTGGATGATCGGGGGAAAGAGTCTTCCCGTATATACAGTAGGATCTATTACCTACCACGAGCATGCAGAGTGACTTGTAAGTATCTAAACTTTACACTTATATTCTAATTGTTTTACTTTGTTGTATTTCAATTTACATTGATGTGTAAATTTTGGAATAAAAATATTTGTATTATGGATAATGATAATGGTATAAATGTCTGGTGTTATATATGGCTATGTTGAATTATTTTATTTATTCAACATGGGGTAAATATTATAAAAATAGAGAAAACTTTACCGAAATTTTTATAAATTCTAGTTCATTTATAACATTTTATTCTTATGCAGGAAAAGTCTATGAGCATGAGGCCTACATCGCGTGAGCTCTTTTTGCACACTCACACTAAGAAACATGACGATGTGACATTTGTCAATATCCGATGTAGAGATCTTAATATATGTGAAATTTATGCTTTAATATTAATTTTTAATAATTATCAATTACTAATATAAACATTGTCTCTTAATATGACCAAATACAAGAAAGCATCAAGTGACAGTCTCAGCAAGAACAAGCTGTTTATGAGAGTTAGACCTATCTTGATACAGTGGGTGATAGGGACCGTCGTGAAAGGATCTTTAGGTTAAGTTCATTTGTGAACACATGTTATTCGCAATCTTCCACATCCAGTACAACAAAATCTAGTAGACGGTCGACAACCAATGAAGTCAATGAGCTTCGGACCACAGTGCAGACATTGATGGAGTACATATTTTAGCTGAGACATGAGGTGGATGAGTTATAGGAGAGGGGTAGCACCTCGGAGCATCCCCGATCACAGGATAATAGTGTTCTTGTAATCATTTGGTTTGAATTACAAAGACTTATTATGTATAATTTAATGTTTTAATGATTAATAAAGATAATTTTAACTTTCTATTATCAATCAACTTTTTGTTTAAACAAATTAAATATATAAGCAAATCAAAATATTATGCGCCGATAATTCATAACTGTTGAAATTATGCATCAATCATAAGATCATAAAATAAAATTTAATGTCAAGATTTTTAAAAAATTTTAAAATTATTGACTAACGAAAAATACAAGTACGTCGGTAAAATTCATTATATTTAACGACGGAATATCACAAACCGTCGGTGAAATGTACGATATTTACCGACAGAACAAAGAGTAACCGTCGGTAATATTGACAGTCGTCGCCAACTTTACGGTCAGGATTTGCTGAATCGTCGGTTTACCTACGGCTTTTTTCTTTTCGTCAGAATATTTGCTAGCCCTATTAGTTATTCCATCGTAATATTACCAACGGCTACACATGACGGTCGGTATACTCACCGATGATCATTTGTAACCGTTGGTAATATTAATAACGGAATAACCAATAGCGTCGGCAAATATTTCAGTGAACAGAAAAGGCCGTAGGTAAATTTACCAATGGTCACAGCAAACCATCGGTATATTCACCGACGGTATATAAAATGTTCGTCGGTAAATTTACCTACGGTCGTTTTTACACAGTCTTTATCCGTCGGTTGATTTCGTCACCAATTTATACTATTTACATTTGGTTAGTTAGTACTGGATGTGAAGCTCTTGTGTTTTATTGATAATTATACATTAATAGAGATTATTAGTCTAAATTTTAACATCATGTTCCACTACAAGAAAAATATCGTTTAGTGACGAATATTACCGACGAAATTCACACATTTTTTGTCGGTAATAACTATCGCTAAGTGACATTTTCTTGTAGTGGAACAAGATGTTAAAATCTAGATTGATAATCTCTATTAATGTATAATTATCAACAAAATACAAGAGTTTCACATCCAATAGTAACTAACCGAATGCAAATAGTGATAAGAAACCTTAACCTTGTGAGTATATAATGCTTGGAGGACTTCCCAGAAATTCCAAAAGAGTATGGTACTGCTACAGTACATATGTTCTCTAGGGGATACAATGATATAGACACAATTATTTGGCTTGTATCTTCTCTGTTTGTCTGTCTCCAACACGCAAGCACACATATAATGTTCAAATATAAAATGGAAACTTATTCAATAGTCAAGTCCATTTGTTATAACAATTTTAATCACTTTTTGCTAACACAAGCTTACGCTAATCCAGTAAGGCGTTACAAACAGAAGGATTAAGACAAAAATAGAGCTGAAAACATATCCATTTTCTTGTAATGTATAGAGAAAACCTTTTTTCATGTTCACTTGACAAACATATTTTTAGAAAATGAGGAAAAAAACGTCAGGATTTTTTTAAATTGAAAATGACACTGTTTCCCGTAAAAGTAAGTATGTCCTTAACTGCTTAAAAGTGCATTCTATAATTTTGCATATTTAGTGTCAATGACAAGCAATCATGTTTATTGTCGTGGACGTGTATTCCCATTGCGAATTGCTTCCGGAGTATGACAGGTAGCCTAATAATAAACTCCAGAAGTTGAAAAGCACCTATGATGTTGAAATTTTGGAACCTTATGTTTGTCCTTGACAGGAAACTTACTTAATTCACACATGGTGGGCGATGGTTCAATTCATCAAAATAAGCTAGATAATTAGACAGGAGTTGTTGCCACAGTTACAGGTGGCCATGGAGACTTTGCCTTTTCAGCGTCACCCCTATTTATTACCAGTGTACGTACCAATCAAATTGTCACTCCGTATGACTCAGATTAATTACTGTTATAGTCCAAAAAGTCTCCGTCTTTCTCTGCGATGGCTTAGGAGAGTTAGATATCAAATTCAATAACCATTTCAACAAGTCTAGATCTCCTATTTAATATTATTCTATCTTATTTTATCTAATAAATTTCAGTTATTTATTTATGTAGGTTTTGTATGAATCTCGCATGAATCCTGCGAAATAAATAACTAAAATTTTATAAACAGAATAATATTGGACAGAAAATTTCATTTCCATTCTAGCGTACTCTGTGACCATAACTCTTTTCTAGTCCAAGCTCACTAGATCGCACCACTTCCGGTTTCCAATATAACTGTAACAGGAGAAAGTGATTCTTTTTAAGGGCCAGTGATCCTTGGATTTGAGAAGATACCTATTGGATTCTTCAAAATTGCATTCTTTATTTTGTAAAAGGGAATAATGTGTCTATAAAGTTGACGCTTTATCTACCCCAACCATCCTCCATCTTTTCACCAAAATAGTGGAACGAACCTCCTTTAGGATGTAATCACGTGGAAGAAGAGGAGTTGTTGAAAGCATGAGTTTGGCCGAAATTTTATTTTTTCCCAAATGAAAAATAAAGACTGCTAGTGCTAGTGGGAATTTTTCTACTTCTTAAATTCCCGTAAATGTAGATGTTAGCTAGGGTTAGGGCTATACTCATTTAGACTTGCCCGCGAAAAGTTTAGAGGAGGGTATAGTATACAACCTTTTTCTTCTGTCTCAATCAAAATATAAGCTCCCTTTTGCCATTTCCGCGTTTGGACAATCAAACTCAACACTTATAACAATCTTCTGCTTCCATTTCCGTTATTCCCACCAACACAAACACAAGATTAGGGTTTTTTAAGATGATGAAGAAGAGCCAAGTTGTACTAAAAAAGGACGGGTCTGGAAGAACATCAGCAACTTCATCTTCTGTGATGAGAAGCGTTCGATATGGTGAGTGTCAGAAGAATCATGCAGCAAACATCGGAGGATATGCGGTGGATGGCTGCAGAGAGTTCATGGCAAGTGGAGAGGAGGGTACGAATGGTGCTCTTCTCTGCGCAGCTTGTGGGTGTCACAGGAGCTTCCATAGAAGAGAAGTGGAAACTGAGGTGGTCTGTGAGTATTCTCCGCCTAATTCTAGCCGTCGATAGAATTTGATGAAACTTGATTGCTTGCTCTTGAAGGAAAGAAAGAAAAACACAAAATTAGTTTCCAGGAGTACTGTTCTCTTTGAAATGTGTTCAAGATGTGTTTGGATATGAATCTTTTAGTTATTCAATTCTCAAGAAAGATCAAATATTTCTCTTTTACAATCCTTCATATTTCTCATGCAATTGATTAAGTTGTCACTGCTTTACCAGAATATTGCAGGTACCAGAAAGCGTTTAAGATGAGTCTATCTTCGGTTTAATTTGTCAATAAAGTGAAAAATCATCAATATGAACGCATATAAAGATGAAAATCTGGGATTGTCCTTGATGTGCTAAAACATTTAGCTTTTGTCAAAATCTTAGGACCACCAACTATACGATTGATTGAAGTTCTAAACTCATATGCTGTCCTTAAGTTTTGAAGGAAACCAAAACTTTCTTAATTGTTTCCAATAGCAGTCCATTCCTTGCATATGAGGTATTACCTCTGATGTTTATATAAGTTGTTCGATTTTCAATAGCATGATATAACTGATTAACAAGATAATTTTCATGCATGGAGAGTCAGAAGCCTTCAAATCACTGTAAAATTAAAATCGTGTGCTTTTTACCAGATAACAAAATAAGATTGGAGATGTTATTTGAAAGCGTAGTTGTATATAACTAAGAATACGCCTCACTCGATCAAAGGTTAAAGCTTTGACAGCTAGATATCTGTTGACAGCTATGTATCTTCCTTCAGCTTAAAAATTGAAGCGGAAAGGTGCTCTTCATTTTTTGTGAACTTTCTTAATTTGCCCTGCAGCTAGTGTTGTCTCGAACTTGCATGTTCATATATAATGAATATATTTAAACACCAATGAGCTTGTAGCTTTAATGGCAGACCCCTTTTCCCTAAAGTTATAGCACATTTAGTTTAGCTCCATACAGAATTAAGTATATAATATATATGTTTGTTTTCTGTGGAATCCATATATTGATGGGCATGTATTCTCTCTCTTTCTTTCTTTCTCCATAAGTCTCGGCCACTAGATGGGTTAAGTGTATTTTCACGATAAAGCTAGTTTATCCAGTTAAGTTTGCAGTATCTGGAATAAAAAGTTCCGACGGCCCAATCATCCAGATCCAATCACTTTATCGCCGGTAGTACGTTCAATAGCTAACTTAAAGGTCACAAAAGCTTAAACAGCATAATTTATGATGTCGAGAAAGTGACCCTTCCTCTCTGTTCTTGGGCATTGCTTTGCTAGAAAAAGAACAAAGAATAATTAAAAAGACAACGAAAACGAAACATAGATGATGGAGTTGAAGTGGAAACAGTGCATTCTTTCTTGTTCCTATATATAGATTCGTCCTTTATTGTATAAGTTATTGCCTTAGGATGAAAAATGTACAATTTTTTTTGAATGATTTTAAATAGAAGATGGCGGACTATATTGCCAATATGCCATTGCGCATAATATTTGTAAATTGTTCTTATGTAGTTCATGCAGATGCAGTTATCTGATAAATAGCAATCGTGGCAATTCCCAGAATCACAGTAGTTCAGCGGTAATATCAAACTGTGTCACAACGTATTTTGAAGAGTTCAATCAGAGTCCCAAAGTTCATAATTGCAATTAGATTTACGTATCTGATAATGAATTGAGTAAGGTGCTAAATATAGAATTTATGCGATGATACATAAATATGGTAATGTGGTTAGAGCTGCTGGCAGACAATGGAAATGCTGAAAGGAGAATATCGTACGTTTCAACGCCATTTATGGAGAATTGCCAAGCATGGAATCATTGCAGACAAGAGTGGTGGCTGCATGATAAGAAAGCTGAACGCTTTCACATATATTCTTATTTCCAAGCATGATTAGATTGATGGCACATTCGCAAAGTTATCTGCTTTTAATGCCCGAGTCTGATATGTCCTCCTGAATCCGACCTAATTTATTATATCATCCTTCTTCCATGTTCTTCTCAATTTATTGGTCTTCAAATATAGGCCTTTAGCAAGTTGGAAGGCGCAAATGCCGTCCTGATTCCTGCCTCCTGCAATCTCATTTAAACCAATATATATGTACACACACACAACCAAATAAAGAAATACTTGATGCTTAGAGCACGAGAGACATATTATGTAGAACACCAAACAAATATGGATATGTCCATTGCCAAGAGATTGAACTTAAACTTAAGCTATTTCAAGGGAATGGTCATGAGAAATTTCAATCCTCTTTGCTGGTTATTTGATTCTGCAAGGAATTGGCAGGGGCCGCCACACCTAGACCTTTAGCTCGACCAATATTAAATGTTATTGGCTGGCTACGCTAGTGGGTTCCATTAGGCCACTCCAGTCCAATAAAGCCCCGCAGCCTAACCAATGCCGCCAATGAGACAAATGGTAAAAGGAGTTGTATGTGAGAGTTGTTTGTGAGAAGAGAAGGGGATAGACTTCAACCTAAACTCACCTTCGTTGAATTATACTTTCGACACGTATCAATGTCTCATCATCAGGCCCTCCATTAGTTCTGGTGTCCGGCATATGGTTTTGGTACATAGAAAAAGTATGACAGCTTTAATTCAAACCCTTGGCGAAGACAGGGCTTCACTCCATGTTACAGAATAGGTTGTCTATATGGCTGTAGGTATTAGTTCTCTGAATTTTCCTCGAGCTTATGGACTATTTCAACGACAGAGTGGATTTCAGACCCTATTTATGTTTTGCACATGCTTTTGTGCACTCTTTTAAGTCCACACATGGTACATATTCATAAACCTGAGAAATCTCTCAATCTTCTGCTTCAGCTCCAAATTAAATGCCATGTAATACTGTTAATAATATAAAGTTTGAGGCATTTAACTGGGTCAGTAATAGTATCATATCATCAGTCTGGTACGTTATAGAAGTCCTCCTAACATTGGAGACTCGAGCATCGTATTAAGAATTCCCATATTTTACCATTCTTTTTTTACCGAATGATGTAAATATTATTCCATTCTTCTTCCTTTTCTTTAATATATCAAGATCCAAGAGTGTAGTATAATTCTGATTTCGCAGATGAATTATGTGGTTTTTTCTCCAGAATCTGAAAACGATGCGCATGGTTCAGAACACTTATATTAACATTTTTCAAGCAACAACATTTATCTGAAGATAGTTAAAATGTTTCCCATATTTCTAAGAGATAACAATACAGTTAACGATATCTTCAAACATTAAAGTCATTTATTTTCAAACACCTCCTTAAATATGACCTTTAATTAGTAAAAGCAAACTTCTTAATACTTCGAATGTATCAAATTTTAGGGTTTTATTAAGAATATGTACAATTTGATCTTAAGATTTCACATAATTGAGTTGTATCACTAATAAACAAAATGAAATATGTTATATGCTTGTTGCATTTATAAAATAGGAGGTTTTTGGCTGAGACAATGATCAATTATCAACAAAACTTTAGTAGGCTTCCTTTGATAAAAAAAAAAGTTATTTCATCAAGTTTCTTGACTAAATTACTTGAATCATACAAGAATTAGCAACTACATATTATCCTTCACAAATTGACAGAATAACAATTGGTTGCTTCTTCCAGATCCAAGTATAAGTTGTATTGTCCAATTAAAATACGAGGCCAATAGTACTCCTTCGGTCGTTAATATCTTCAGCCTAATCACTATTATTAAAACCTCTAAGTTTGAAATTATTAAAGGCTAACTAATATAAACCAAAATTAATAGTGTCCTTGATGTATTGTAAAATCCTTCTTGCAGCTTTCAGATGGATTGAAATTAGAATCTCCATAGAGTAGCTAACTAGTCAACTTTAAATAATAAATTAGACCTTGTATAAGTTAAATATCTCAAACTTCTAATTAAGCTTCAATGCATTGTTAAATCCACCATTTAGCCTCTATCATATTTAGGTAGGCTAAAGGTGTGATTTGCACCTCATTGTTTCACAAAAGGTCTAAGAAAGTTTGTATCATTATTTCTAGTACTACTTTGCACCCTAACAATAGTAAAATTATATTCAGTGCATCCCAAAGTTACTAAAAATAATACTCACTACACCCTAAAAGTGGTAACAGAGATAAAGATAGGGGTTTATTTAGATTTATTATGAAACATTAAGGTGAAAATCACACCTTTAAAGCATTTAAATAGATAATTTTAAGATCTTATCAATGCCTAATAGGTCCAATTCGCCTAGTTATAACATGTCATAGGCTAAATTTATGACTCATATACTAAAAATTGTCAAAAACCTAACTTAGTTATGTAGGGTCTGTGAATTCTGGCCACGCGACCGTTACAGTAGAGCCCGGCCTCTACCGCCATCACTCCAGGTATTGTCCTCTTTGATCAAGGGTGAGCCACGGCTCGAACCCAAGACCTCAAGGTTTTGTTGCACTTTAAGTGCACGCCTCTTACCATTGAGC
>JANKYF010000007.1:42132187-42148668 GCA_029829435.1 Erythroxylum hondense | reverse complement strand
GCAAAAGCTGGAATAGTAATTGAATGTATGAATTTTGGAACTTTTGAAGTACAATTGATGTTTACATCAGTTTAGTAAGAAAATATATCCGAGAATTTTTCATGAACATGCATGTTATATGATACATTCATACTAATGCTAATTCAGTTACATGAAAAATATGGTAATATGAACTTATATTTGATTGTATATAGAAGGGCAAGTAGAGCGATCACTTCCAAATATTGTCGGAACTTCAAGGCAATAAGAGAAATGGAGTGATTGCAAGTAATCATAGATAGTCATACCTTTCGTTGTTCTACTTGTTGAATTTGATTTATGATGATTGTGTTATGAATTCTGGACAACGATTGTATGAGGCGTTTGATGCATGTTTATATCATTGGAAGTGCCACTTGCATGTAAATGTGATTGACTACTTGCTTTGCACATGAAATGTTTAAGATGACTTTTTTAAAAAAACTGTTGAATCCTAGTTGTGGGTAAATAGGCATGCCTAGAAGGGTTTGTAGCTACTTTTGTGACACTTTGGTATCTGACACTTCGATGTCTGACACTTATTGACACTTCGATATCTTCTGTTATTGAGATGTAAGTCTCTTCTATGATATGATACCAATTATGGTATCTTCTGTATAAATCCTATTACCCACTTCTGTTGATAGATTAGCAGTCATTTGAATGTGTATTATGATATATGTTAGATTTTGAAATAAATAAAATGATGTTTTGAACTGAAGGGATTGTGCCTTCTTTGATACTCAGTTCTGTTAAGTATGCAACTGTTCTGAAATTTAAATATATGCTTGTGCTATAATTATCCATAGTTTAGTTATTACTTACTAAGCTATATGCTTAGCATGGTGGATTTGTCCCGTGTAGGTTCTAAGCGATGTTTATAAAGACTGGGACAAGACAAACGTAATGTCTAATGGAGTCTGAGTGTTGTTTTGAAATTAATGTAAATTTTTTGTTTGACTTTTGGCTTGTATCTGATATGTATATATGAATTTGTTTGTAAGTTTGTAACAACGATACTTCAATTTGGTTTGGAATTTACACCGAGTTTGTGTTAAGTACTATATAATTTAATGTATGTTTATCTGAATTGTTTACTGGAAGTTTTCATATGCTTTGATTTGTTTTTACTGTTTTGTGTGGCATTCATATATCCTTCCAGTAGGTATGTGGGTGTTACATCGTACAGGCCATATCAATTAAAAATGCTAGAACTTCAAACCGCAAACAAATACCTAAAGTGAATCAAATTCAAAAAAACGTAGCAAAAACCAACATCACTTACTTCAACTGACACGTAGAATGATTTTCCTATAGTACTTTTTCCAAAATGATGATGACGGCCTAACTCTAAAAAATATAGAAACTTATACAAATGTCATTAAAGTGTGTGAAAAATCATTGTTGACATTGTCAAAAATATGTTTAAATTAATATCATTTGAATACCTACTAATTAAAGCTATTCTTCAATATCCTTCAAATTATAAATACTACCAATAAATGATTTCCTACAACCAACATCCAAAATCATTCACAAGTTAGAACAATTGTTATGAAATATTATAATCAATCAAGGTCATGCATGAGCTATACTGAAATAATTCATTAATCATTGTTATCCTCAATAATTTGCATAATTATAAGTCTTCTCATTTACACTAGCTCAAAAATTTGGTTAAGAGTATAAAGAAGATGATGACAAACTTTACTTAGACTAAGAAAAGAGCATAAAGCATCATAGGCAAAAGTTAGTTGGTGAGATGTATGTTCTCTAAAAGATGAGAGAGATCTAAGAATCAAATCTGTCAATACAACTTCTCTTTTAGTCTTTATATGTGGCGCTATGTTCCCACTTAATATGTCACATTATTGATCACATTTTACAACCAACCTAAAAGTTCCTAAGTGTTAGGGGAATTCTAAATAAATGTAGCCTTTGGAAAACTTAGAGAATCATTATTCATATAGTTATAGAATTCCTTGAGAATAAGATCATCACTTAATACTAAGGAGCTCTATTTTTTTTTAAACGGTAATGTCACATTTTACAAAGAGCCTATTGAAAATTCGGCAAAATTTTCCCTATAAAATGGACACTCCCTTTTGAAACAAGGGTCATTCCTACAAAAAAAAAAATACACTTCTATATCCACCAGTAATCACAACCCAAGTTAGGTCTCCAAACCAATTTCTAGCCTATACACCCTCATTTATAGTCAATACATCAAGATATTCTCAATTCTAATCAACAATAACTCAATTTAATCAATTTTATTCATTTATATAAGAGTATAACCCTTTCTAAATTTTTAGGTATGTCGAGAATAAGATTATATAGGTCTTAGTTGTTAGGAATTCTAGAAGTCAACTAGATTATTTTTGAAAATCCTAGGAACGAGTCCTTTCTAATATATTGTGATCTTACTTTTTGTTAAAGTTGAAGTTTAGTTATGCACTTAAATATTTTGAATAACTTTTGTGCATGTTGTTTAATTGTAAAATTCTAATTAGTTTTAATAATCACATATGCAAATTGTCAAATTCAAATGTACAATTTCAATTACTTTTTCTTTAATTATAGATTTAATAACCCTTGATTCTTATCTTTTAAAGTATAAAATTGATTCTCAACTTTAAAACATTGCTTGCTAACAAACTCAAATGCATGGGCAAGCTTTTAATTGCATTTATGGGATGCTCACTCTTAAAATTAGAAAAAGTACGGAATCCAATGCACTTTTGTAATTATTTATCATAAAAACAATAAATCTGTATCTTAAAATAAAGAAATATTCTTTTAAGCAATATTTTCATTATAATATCAACAACTAACTTAATTGAAACATTTTACTCTTTTTTAACTTCTCTATTAGCACAAACTTGACTTTTATATGATTTTTTTTCTTGCTAAATAACATTCTTTCCAATGATTATTGTCAACTTATTGTTAATATAGAAAGGCATTTCAACGTCTTGCTATTGCCAAAGATCAAAATCAAGAAAAATTTTCTTAACTAAATATAATATTTTATAGCATTTATAATTACTATATAATCAACTCTACTAATCATTGACATATAATTTCTTATTTATTATTGTGTTAAGCAAACATGCTATTATCAAGAGAACAATATAGTCATCTATATTTCTTGTATAATAAATTAAACCACTCCAACAATTTTCAACATACCACCATTAAACTAATAGTTTCTTTCTTTTTATAAATTAAGTAATAATTCAATGTTCTTTTTTATCTATCTTAGCACTCTCTTCATTATAATTAGATTTTCTTATCACTTATGTGAAGAATAATAAGTTTCCAATCAGATTTATTTATAAGGTTGTGTCACTTCATTTTAACTATATTCTCTTTATAACTTTGTATGTATGGTAAAAGGAAAGGTTATTTATCGTAAAAGGAAAAGCCACTAGTTTAACCTTACTCAAATAAATTTCTTAATTATAACTTTTGCATATTTAGTTTGTCAAACACAAAATAATCTTTAACTTAACCTCACTAAGAAATAATTAACTCAGTTCTTAAATTATACATCTCAAATTCTTCAGTGCTTACTTCAAATTTGTTATCGTTTTTAATAATGATCAATATATCATAAACATGCGAGGAAATAATGACCTTTCTATTATTTTCATTAATTAAAATTCAAAAAACCCATCATCATTGAAGATAGAGAGAAGACTTTCTTATCTAGACATTAACCACCGAAGACCGTTGGAGAAGATGACGCTCATCCCAGGAGATGCAGCAGCTACACGAAGGACATGCAGCTAACTGTGGACGAAGCAAATCTAGAGGAGGGATAGGAAGCAACACGTAGGTGCGGGATGGGGGAAGGGGAAGGCTGGGAGGCTTATAACCTAACCAAAATGAAGTCATTTTTTAAACCAAACAATGACAATTGGTTTAAATAACAAATCCTCTAAGAAAACGATGTCGTTTTCTTTCTCTACCAAACGGCGTCGTTGTCTTGCTAGCAGTTTTTACTTATTGAGTTAACTGAAATGATCTCGTATAGTTTAAGACCAAACGATGTCATTTTGGTATATTTTTAAAACGTTATGCTCCACAATCAAAACGACGTCATTTGGTCTTAAACCGTACGATGGTATTTAAAATCAGAAGCAAAACATTTTGTAGTATACCGACAGAAAAGTCCGTCGGTAACTTTCCCTTTATTTTTTGTGCCTTTTCCATTTTCCTAACAACTTTACCTACAGATGTAATAAAACTGTCAGTGTTTAACTTCATTTTCTTTTTCGTCGTAATTTTCCATCGTTATTTCTTACATTTCTTATAGTGAACAAATTGTTTTTTAGCATTTAAAGTTGTTAAAATCACATTTTTAGGTTAATTAGTTAATCTATATAAGTTAGTGATCAACTAATATAAGTAAAAGCTATTAAATTTGAAGTTTCTAAAGTTTTCTATAACACTGATTGATGCACTAGTTGACCATTCTGTATATTAATTGACCAATATCATTTACTGATTGAACAATTTTCCAATGACCGATTAGTATGCTATATTGGTTGACAACTGAGTCAAATATAATCATTCTAACAACTGGTTATTGGCTCCAATTGTTAGTTTGAGTCCTAAAATATTATAAATAGGTATTTTCTCATTGATTTTAGTATCAAGAAAGTTTTAGGTATTGTATACACACATTTTAAGGAGTTTTCCAATTATTTGAGCATCATTGTGTCATATTTGTATAAGTGAGTCACTTTGGAGTTATCAAATGGATAATTGAGATATTTTTGAATTATAATACTTTGTTGGAGTGTTGAATATTTTACTTGGGGATGATCTAAGTGGCATTGAGGTTTTTCTTCACCGTAGAAGAAGATTATAAGAAGAGTTTCTCTTTATCGAGAAAGATCGTACAAAAGTTATTCTTCTGTTTAAAAGAAGAATTATATTGAAATTCTAATAATAGTTTCGGGAGTGGATGTAGGTAAGAGTTGTTTGTCGAACCACTGTAAATCAATTTGCATTCTCTCTTCTATATCCTCTTCAAATTATTGTTCAATTAGTTAATTGATTTACGTTAAATAATTGTCTCATTCTTATTTATATTGATTGTTGTCAATTGAGTATTTTGGTTAGAAAATTTGTTGAAATTTTATGAACTCCAATTCTTCCCACCTCATAGGTGCCATTGGAGACTAACATTATCTTTTGCCTATTTGGATAATTTGGTGCCACATTTTAGTAGTGTTTTGATTATGTCACAACCATTTATATGAAATTTCTTCAAAATTTCTTCTGCATAATCTCTTTAAGAGATAAAGATTTCATCCTCGATTTACTTCATTTATATCCCAAGATAATAGGATATAAGTCCTAAATCTATCATCTCAAATTTATGACTCATTGGTCTCTTGAATTCTTCAAACATCTTTAAATTATTGTTTGTATAAATTAGAACATTTATGTTTCTAAAAAATGTGTTTTAATTTATAATTTTAATCTCTTGGTGCTTACTTTAACCTACACAAAACTTTCTTTAATTTTAGTACTTTGTCTCATATTCTTTCACTAAATAGCTAGGAGGTTATTACACGTAAACCTCCTCTTCAGATAACCACCAAGATTGATTTAACATCCATTTAAAAAATGTTTCACTTATTTCTGGTCCATGTCAGCTACTGGAGTAAAAAATTCATAATCAATCCCTAGTGTTGCTTATACCTTTTCACAACATGTTTTGTTTTCTATCTTTGTAACTCTTTATAAAAAACCAATGGCAACATATCTATTAGGAAAAGTAGTGAATTCTCAAGTTTTATCCTTTACAATTACTTTTATTTCTTCATTCATATCTAACATCTTTCATTCTTAATAACGTTATTAAAATTAATTAGCTCAATATCTACAAAAAGACAAAACATTATAATATTATCAATTCTCTTAGTTTTCTGATAAATATCATCATGACTTAAAACATTTAAGCCTTTTAGTTAAACTTGCTTTTTGAATCTCTAATTTCACTACCTGATGGTGATGATACAAGAAAGGCGACTTCTTATCTTTCTTCAATGTCATGTTCTTACTCTAGGGAGAGAAGAAAAATCATAGGTTTCTCTTTAAACTTGCGAATTTGAAGTGGTTGCCTTATTAAAGTCTACATTTCTACTATATATCTTCTTCATTTCTATCATACTCCTTTCCATATTAAGAGTCGTTCGATTCTTTCTTTCAACTACACTATTCTAGTATGGTGATCTTGAAGTAGTTAGATATAAACAAATCTCCAGTTATCGTAAAAATCTTTAAACTCCTTGGAAGTGAAATAGATTCCCTTGTCTAATCCTAAGAATTATATTTTTAATTCATTTTATTTTTATACAAGAGTTTTAAAATTATGAACATATTTAAAAGCCTTCAAAATTTTAAAGAAAGTATACCCGTATTTTCTAATCAAATCATCAATAAACAAAATAAAATACATATTCTTACAAAAAAGAATATGGAATAATAGGCCCACACTAATTAGTATGAATTAATTGTAGTGGCCTTAAAACTCTTAATTGAGAATCCTTTAGAAATCTTTTTTGAGTTTGTTTCCTAAGAAAATATCCTTTACACAAATAATCTTGCTAATTAACGGAGTCAAATCATTCACCATCTCATTGCTTTCCATCATTTTAAGTCTACCAAATTCATGCGCCTAAATCTTAAATGCCATAACTATTTAGGATCTTTACAACACAATATTAAACATTTAGTAATATACTTTTGTAAGGTTAACATAAATAGGTTGATCTTTGCCATAGGAACTCTAGAAATCAAATTCCCTATACCATCCTTTAATAACAAGTTGCAAACTTTTGTAAGAAAGTTATTACCTTTCTCGAATAGTTGACCACACTTAAATATTACTCTTCATGTTTACATCATAATAAATATTTGAAATAAATTCGTGACTTCCATTATTTAAGCATATCAAACTTTAAGAATAAGTCTTTATTTTCACACATATAATTACTAGCTCTAGTATCAAGATATCATAAAATCTTGATTCCTTATTTTAAGTCCTTGTAAGGAATCAAAATAGTGTTCTCCACCTCATCATTATTTTCCATCTATTATATATGAGAAAATTTAACGTTTACACCATCATTGGCATCATTTTTTCATTTCAAATAGTAATGTCTAAATTTATGACAGGTATAGCATTTAAATTGAGACTTGTTATACCTTTTTTATGGCATTGCTCTTCCTATGTCATATCCTCTTATTGGGGTATATTAATAATTTCCATATCTATTTTGAGATAAAAATTGGGTAAATCTTCCTTTTCTTCGACGAAATCAACCATCTCTATGACTTTGACCTCTGTAGCTTATATTTCTCTTTTCCTCCTTGTCTTTCAAATCGAGCTTTGATTGTAAAACATGCTTTATAGGCTCTTCTTCCTCACATTAAGCTTCTTTTATTAAGTTTCTAAATATCTCATTTGTTCTTTTAATTTCATATGTTTTAAGTCATTTAATTCTTTAGTGGTAGTCACCATATGATTATATTTCTCACTAACTAATCTAAGGATTTTCTTTCAATCATCCTTAAATTAGTCACTACTTGCGAGTTTTCACATTTGATTCATAATTCTGTAACTTTTGTAAATTAATTTAAAAACTTTTTAGATTCTTATATCTGAATAACTTTAAATTTACCTTGTGTGAAGTCAAACTTCTTTTCCTTTTTTTATCTTTCCCTTTCCTTTACAAGCTACTTAAAGTATGTCTTATAATTGCTTCCCTATAGTAGCATTAGACACCTTGTTAGAGGTGGTCTTATCCAATGCTTGATGAATAAGAAACAAAACCTTTTGATCTTTATTTTTAGTGATTTATAAAATATCCTTCTAGGCTTATGTGATAGAATTTATATCTTGTAAAAAATCATAACTATTTTTTACAATGCCCTATGAATAATATGTACTAAGTAGTGCTTCATATGAATGCACTACCTGTTACACTTGTCCTTTGTAAAATTAGGGACTAAGAAAGTAATCATGTTATCATTCACAATCACTTTTAATATTAAGGCTCTAATATCACCTTGTTGGGCATAGAAAAAGAGGAAAAAGTTTTTTTTAAGGGATCATAAGAAGAGGGAGTATTTAACAAAACATAATTTTCTTATAACAACACTATATTTATGATCATTCCACTTTACAAGACCATATACATATAATAGCAATCACACTATGCCTAGACTTTTGATATTCCAAAATTTTATCATACATAACTATTAACATATAATAAACATAATTAATTCTTTAATTTCAAAAGTCATAACTTATATTCATTCATATTCCTAACTTAGTTCATATGAACTTATCTTTATTCTTAATATATTTAAATGCTTTCTATACTTCTAAGACATGATGATAGGGATGATTAAATAAGTTAATAGTTTATGTTCCCATGTTCAATAATGAAAAGGACATCATAGATGGTAATGTACTTTTAATCTACCCTCATAATATAAGCTTGATTGTAATACAAGAGAAAAATATGATAGATAAGGCTTATCTAATTAAATACCATCCCCAATATTGGTTATCCATTACCATTATTATTGGTTATTATAGTCAGGTTGATACCAAGTCCATTCCCATAAGAGTATCAACACTCTCCTATCCATCCATTAGGTTGATAAAGTATGTGAAAATTGTATCAAAAACATTTAATCAAATTATTAGCAACCAAATGTTTGTTAGTAATAAAATATAGGATAAATGATGAAAGGGCCAACTAGACTTTAAACTAGTTAAGGCCTATTATATTATGAGTTAAACCCTTTTTAGGACATTTTAGATTCTTATAAACTTTACTTATTGGCTTATTAGAAATGGAAATACAATCTCACAGTTTAGTTGTATGTACCTTTTTTTGTAATACTTGGTTGAAAATTACCAATATCTAACATTATTATAATAGTTGTTAAACCAAGGGAGGTTCTAATCAATTTTTTGATGATAACAAAATATAATATACTAATGGGTTTGTTATCTTGATGGGAAGTAAGAACAAGATGCAATCAAGTATAACTCGCGAAGGTGCAAAGGTACTTCATGAAGATGATAAAAGAAAATATGAAGCTTCCAACTTACAAACTGAAGGTTAAGTCAAGAACAAAAGAATATCAATACATATCGAGGTTATTTTATATTTTGAAATATTAATTGTAATCTCACTTTATTATTTTAATAATATTAAGGGCTCATCATGTATAAACATTTTATATTACTTTATTACTTGAGTCTTTTCATTCATGAAGAGGTATCAAAGTAGTTTTAATATAAAAGCCTCTTAATCTTTCAAAAACTCTTTAGGGAATATTTGGAGTATTTTTAAAAAAATTAAGTTTGAGCTTTTGTAGTTGTCAAAATCATGTTTTTAGGGAGATTGGTCAACTAATATAGGCTAATGGTTAACCAATATAAGCTAAAAGTATAATAAGTAAGTCTATTAACATAACAATCGACAAATAAAGTAGTGTGATTAACTAATGCCCCTTATAAGGAAGTATTGGTCACCAAATATGCTTGAGTAGTTGACAAATGTCTCAAAAGTTAATGAATATATTCAATCAATATATATTGGTTAACCAATATATTACACGGATAGACCAATTCTCTACAAGTAGTCATTGTAACAATTAATTTTTAGCTCAAACAACTAGCTGGGGCCATAAAACCCTATAAATACATGTTTTCTTATTAGTTCTTGCATCAGAAAACATTTGGGTATCTTGTACACATATTTATAAGTGTTAATTATTTAAGCAGTCATTGTCTCATTTTAATTGAATGAGTCTTTTTTATATTAAAAGTGAACGACTTTGAGTTATAATGTTCCATTAGGGTTCTTATTTAGTGTTTCTAGGGGTGTTCTAAGTGTCATTGAGATCTCTCTTCACCGTGGAGGAAGATTATAAAAGGTTACTCTTTATAAAAGTAAAGATTATACAAAGGTTATTATTTATCTTGAAAGAATAATTATAGAACAAATACAAGAAGAGATTTGGTAGTGGATATAGGCAAGGATTGTTTACCAATCCACTATATTATTCCCTAATGGCACGAGGGGTAAGGGTGAATTTGGTGTTTAAAAGTTTTAACAACTTTTCCTATAAATTTATGACCTGGGTGTTTAAAAGTTTCAAAAACTGTTCTAACAAATATACTTAATTAACAATAATCAATGTAAATAAGGATGAAGAAAATGTTTAATATAATTAACTAAAGAATTGAGCAACAATTTAGAAATGATAAGGAAGTGAGAATGTAAATTGATTTATAGTAGTTTGACAAATAACCTTACAAACATTCACTCCTAATACTATTCTTGGAATTCCATTATAATTCTTATGAAGAATAACCTTTATACAATATTTTTTATTAAAGAGGAACCCTTTTTACAATCTTTTTCAAAGGAACCTCAATCTCACTTGGATCATCCCCAAGTATAATAATATATTCCCTAAAACAAATTTTACAGCTAAAAGCTCCCCATTTTATCATTTGATAACTCCAAAATGGCTCACTAATACAAAAATGAGACAATGATGCTCAAATGATTTAAACACACTTTGTATTGCATGTATATGACACCTAAAACCTTCTTAAAGATAAAACCAATGAGAAAGTACCTATTTATAGTGTTTTGAGACCCTTCCTAGTCATTGGAGCTAATAATTAGTTGTTACAACAACTATATTCAGAGTGTTGGTTGACTAATATATATTAAAGGCACCAAATTCACTAACCATTGGAATACTAATTGATCAGTAGGCATATTGGTTGACCATTATGGTACATCAGTCAACCAATACCTTAACCAATATTATAACAAGCTCATGATAATATAACTTTAAATTATATTAATTGACTCCTAAACCATATAGGTCGACCAATTACCCGAAAAGCACAATTTTAGCACCTTTAAATGCTTAAATTCAATTTGATTGATGAAATTATGAATTAAACTTCTTAAAAAATTTTGCTTAAAAGATCAACATGTTTTTCTATTAAAATTTTTTAATGCTTCTCAATGAATGTAAAGACTTATGCAATGAAGTGAAATGAAATGTTTATACATAGTGATCCTTTTAGGGTATCAAATTAACAAAGTGAGATTATAGTTGATATTACAAACTAAAGAATGGCCTTAGTAAGCCTTGATCTTCTTTTTATTCTTTGTTTAATCTTTATATTGATAGTTGTAAACTTTAACTTCTCTTTATCAACTTCATAATCTCAAGGGTCTCAGAAAGACCTATACCAATATTGAAATGGTAAAGGAGTTACTTAGGTTACTTCCAAAGATGTGAAGCTAAAGTGACGGTCATATAAAAAATGAGAATCTAATAGCACTATCATTGAAGGAGCTTATTGGATCTCTCCTAGCATATGAAACAAGGCTCTAAAAGATGCAAGAGAAAATAACACTTCTAAAGAAAAAGAATTTAGTGTTCAAAGTCTTAAAAGAAGAATTGAGCAAAGAGGAAGTGGCATCAACTAGTGAAAGTGGTGAAGAAGATATTGCCTTAATCACTTGAAAATTCAAGAAATTCTTGATAAAAAAAGAACTCCTAAAAAAGAAATAACTTCGAAGGTGCTAATATTTAAAATAAAAAGAAAATGAAAAATATGAGAGAGATGATATTATCAAAGAAAAACAATGAAAAATAACTGAAAATGAAAAGATAAAGAGTGACTTTCATATTATCAAACCATATAAAATTGTGAACATTATTGATAATCAAGACTTAGACGCATTAAAACATAAGAATGAAACATTGAATAAGGAGGTTGATGCCTTCAATCCAAGCTTACAAAGGAAAGTGAGAAACTTGAAAGCATGCAAGGAGATTACAAAAATGTTTAAATAGTAGGCATGGAATTAAATATAGCTATGAGATTTTTTTCAATATTAAAACTACTTTTGTCGAAGGAAAGCATTTGCATAATGAATGAACTACTGCCTAGAATAATAAATGAGTATGGAGCATCAACATCTAAGCATACGCATGCACGTGCCACATTCACTAGGGCTCATTCTAAGAGAATGCATCATGTTTTTATGTATGACTCACAATCTAGGCATATAATTCAACACTATCAAATAAAGAATAGACATAACATTTACGCAAAAACACATGATAGCATGCAATCTCACTCATACTCTATTAGGCCTCATATTAAGCATAATGTCATGACATGAGTTTTCACTCATCATAAGCATCAATACAATCAAAGAAACATGCTTCATACATATAATTATGCTAGTTCTCTTCATTACCCAAAAAGAACATTCAACTCATTTACCTAAAAGAGAAATTCTAATAACTCATATACGTATAAAAGAATAAAGAGTACATTCATGCACTAAATCATAAGGTTCATCTTTGTACAACCAACACATACTACTCATATAACATGGTATGCAATTTTTATAGTAAATATAGCTACTTTAACAAATTTTGTTCAAAAAACAACGGTTAATAAACAAACCCCTAAGGAAGTAGGTTGAAAAGAAGAAGGAGAATAATAACCAAAGATCTAAGCTCATTTGGGTACCTAAAACATAATAATTGTTATTTTGTAGGTATTTAAGAAAAGGAGGAACTAATTATACATAGATAATGGCTACTCAATGCATATAACTAGCGATGCATCCTAGTTTTCCACTTTCAGAAGCAAAGATGGAGGATTTATCATGTTTTGAGATAACATCAAGGGTAAGATAATTGGTGTTGACAAAGTTTATAGGGAATATTACACTATTATTGATAATTTATTTTTATTTAATGGATTGAAATATAACTTATTGAGTCTGAGTTAACTAAGTGAAAAGGATACAAACTATATTTTGAGCAAAACTTAAGCATTATATCTAAAATAATTGATTATTGCATTACATTTTTAAGGAAAAGAGACGAAAATATATATACAAATGATCTTGATTATTTCTCTAACCAACATATGAAGTACTTAATGTTTATTGGTATGGTGAAGATACATGGATTTGGCATAGGACACCTAGACATGCTAGTGTAGAGCCTATCTCTAATCTCAACTTTATGCAACTTATCAATAGACGTCCTATGTAAATTTGAGAAAGATAAGATTATGGAGCTTGCCAAAATTGGAAAACAAAGTAAGAGCTCATTCAATAACAAAAATTTAGTAACTTTTGCTAAATTTTAATTACTCATATGGATTTTCTTGAACCAACTATAGTTGCTAGTTTAGTTGATAAATTTTATGTTTAGATTTATATAGGTTTTATTTTTAACAAAAAAATGATTGTTTTAAGGCATTTTTCAAACTTATAAAGAGGGTTCAAAATTAAAAGAAGCCCTATATTGCATCTATTAAGAGTGCCCATGGTAGGGAGTTTAAGAATGAAAGGTTTGAAGCCTTTTGTGAAGATAATATTTTCTTTCACAACTTTTATCCTCAAATTACCATTAAAAAAAGAAATTATTGAAAGGAAAAGTAAGACATTGTAAGAAATAGCTAGAACTATGATAAATGAATATGACTTTAAAGGTTATGGCTATTGCATATCACATTTTGAAGAGAGCCTATATAAGATTCTTTAGATAAAACTCTTTATAAGCTTTGTTATAGGAAGAAGCCAAATTTTAGTTACTTCAAAATTTTTGGGTATAAGTGCCACATTTTGAATATTAAAGATAACTTAGGGAATTTTTATTCCAACATGGATGAAGGATTTTTTCTTAGTTATTCCTTAACTAGAAAATAATATAAAGGATTCAATAGAAGGAGCCTTATTATTGAAGAGCCTATTCATATTATATTTGATAAATCTAACCCTTTTGTATCCCAAAAAGATCTTAAAGATGACGGTGTAGCTGTATCCAATGAATTAGAGAAATTATCCTTAAGGAAAATAAGGGGGATCAATAAAACACCTCTTAAGAACACGTTGTTGAATAGAGTAAGGGAAATAAGAAGGATGAAGAGTTTCCAAGAGATTGGAAATTCAAGAAGAATCATCCTCAATAAGGCGTAACAACTTGATTTCTTCTTAAAATTTATCTCATCTTACTTTCATTTCTTAAATTAGACCTAAGACTATAAAAAGAAACTCCTGACGATAAAAGTTGGGTTTTTGCTATGAATGAGGAGTTGAGCCAATCTAAGAGAAGTAATGTGTGAACTTTAGTATGTAGACCTAAACATCATCAAATCATAGTTATTGAATGGGATTTTTAAAATAAATTAAATGAACTAAGTACCATTGTAAGAAAAAAAAAAGCTAGATTGATTGCAAAGGGTATAATCCAGAGGAAGGCGTAGACTTCGAGGAAATTTTAGAACAATAGCTAGGTTATAAGCTATTAGCTTATTACTTACATTTACATCTTATATGAACTTTAAATAATTTCAAATGAATGTTAAATTTACTTTTCTAAATGGTTGTATTCAAAGATAAATTTACATTGATCAACCTTCTAATTTTGGCAATCATAATGTAGCTAAATATATCTACATACTCTTTAAAGCATTATATAGTTTGAAATAAACTCTTAGAGCTTACTATAATAGGTTAAGTTCATTTTTCCAAAAATAGGTTCTCTAAAGGCAATGTTTGTACTACATTTTTTATTAAACCCATAAGTATTATAGTTTAATTGTTTAAATTTATGTTGATGACATTATATTTGATGCCACTTATGAGAGTATGTAAATAATTTTTCAAGTGTACAAGTAGGAATCTGAGATGAGCACTACGGGAGAGCTTAAATTCTTTCTTGAACTCCTAATCAAGCAAATAAAGGAAGGTATCTTTATTAATCAAGCAAAGTACACGAAATAAATACTTAAAAACATTAGAATGGATTAATTCAAACCATTAAGCCTAGCTATAAGCATCATAATAAAGTTGAAAAAGAATGAAAAAGGAAATTTAGTTGATATCAAGCTCTAACGAGAAGCGTTTTTTTTTCCTATAGGTGACTATATACCATTATACCCATAACTTTTAGAATTTTCCTTAGTTGTATTCTTACCCTATACCTCTTTATACTAATGAGAATGAGTATTTCAACATTAACTCTCCTTAGCTTAATGCTTATACTTTATGAGAGTAATAAATAAAACACTAGGTCATCTCTCCATCTTATCCAAAACATTTTAAGGAATATGGTTTAATATAATTTTTCATTGATTGAGGGTGGGAATCTCTTCTTAAACAACCTTTCATATTAGTCACTATTTTATTATAATCTTTAACTTAGAATGATTCAAGGTGACAACTATATTTTCTTTATAATCCAAGATATTGATAGTCATTTAGCTCATGATCTTATAAATAAGATCTTAGGGATTCTTATTCCTAAAAAAGTTACTCATTATGAATTGAATCACACGTTATTACAAAGCTTAGAATATGATATATGAATGCACGAGAAGGGGGGGTTGAATTGTGTATTCCCCTTTTTGAAAAATCTTTCAAAACGTTTTGTTCCAAACAAGTTCTTTTTACAGAAACTTCGGTAGATCCAAATTAATCAAACTTTGAAAAACTTGTTTAAAATCTAAGTAATAACAAAAACTTTGAATCTTAAAGAGAGATAGAGTAGAGAGAAGTCGACACAGCGATTTTATACTGGTTCACCCCAAATCGTGGGCTACGTCCAGTCCTTAGAAGTCTTTCTGAGATTTCACTATCTCTTCAACGTTTACAAGTATTCTTTCCGAGCCTTTTCAGGTCTCTACACTCAGTATTCTTTTACTCTTAGCCTCTGCAGGCTATCTTTACTACTTTCTCACAAAAGTGTTTAAACTCTGTTACAGTAAAACTAGCTCTCAGCTAATTTGCACAATGATCTCACAGATAGGCTTTTTCGTTTGCGTAGATGTAAATCAACTAACTTTATTAATCTTTGACTTCGACTCATATTTATAGCCTTCGTCTGCAACTACTTCTTGATTCTTGCTTCTTGATTCTTGTTTCTTGATTCTTGTTTTTTGCTTCTTGAAAGAAACAGTTAATCAGTTGAGTTCTGTAACTAACTCGAACTGACTCTTGCGTCTGCTTTTGATTCTGCGTATGTTTCTTCTTCTGCGTCTGCTTTTTATTCTGCGTCTACTTTCCTCTTCTGTGTCTGTTTTCTCTTCTGCGTCTGTTTTCTCTTCTGCGTCTTTTTTTCTCTTCTGCGTCTGATTTCTCTTCTGCATCTGTTTTTCTCTTCTGCGTCTGATTTTTATTTCTGCGTCTGCGTCTGTTTTTCTATTTCTGCGTCTGCGTCTGCTTTTATTTTTGCATCTGCTTTTCTTTCTTCCTTTATTTTTGACTTTGTTATTCATCAAAATCATATATATGTAAAGTCATTTTGACTCAACAGTCTCCCCCTTTTTTATGATAACAAATCATACATATAAAAAGAAA
>JANKYF010000007.1:42113087-42126777 GCA_029829435.1 Erythroxylum hondense | reverse complement strand
GAACCTTTATCGTGGGATACGTGTCGGAATGACCTTCGGGCGTCCCGATGTGTACCCTATGATGAGGGGGCGCTACAATAAATGATCAGTAACTTATATACTAGATTCTAGAAATATATAGAGTAATAACAAAAGTGCATCTTAACTCTACAAGGTAATAATTAATGAAAATAAATATGAAAACTAAAAACTTGCACAAAAAGATCAATGTTACTTTATCCATTTTCCTAACAGAACCTATGTATAACAGTAACCTGCTTTATAATATAATAAGTTTTGTTGCCCCAATTCAATTCCTTATTTAATGTTTTTGAAGGAAAGGGTCCACACTCTAGAATGAAAACTAAAATTGAGCAAAGAGTGATAAAAGCTTCTTTTATAATTTCATTCACTATAGCATTGTCTTTTATATACATAATCATGAAACAATCTCTGCTGTCCATTTCTAACCCATTAACATCAATGAAAACCAGAAAAGAATATGTAGGAGCTCTTATCTATACAAACTAGCCAAAAATTAATATTTTATTAAAATAGAATTGTAACAAATTCTAGAAACAACACTAACTATTTTATCCTGTATATCAGTTGCACCATATTATTTTGAAGAAGCTTGAACTTGGGTTGATTGTGATTGGGTTTGCTTTATATTTAATTCAAGGTTGGGTCAACTCTGTTCTCTAACACCCCCTGCAAACTAAACTTGGGATTTCGAACCATGTTTAGTTTGGAAGCAAGCTGGTGAAAGCAATCAAGAGCAAGAGGTTTAGTGAGGATGTCAGCTAGCTAATCACAGGTGCTAATATATAGAACTTCCAGTAAACCTGCTGCTACTTTGTCCCTAAAAAAATATACATCAATTACGATGTGTTTTGCACTAGCATGAAAAACTGGATTGAGTGCCAAAGATTGAGCTCCTGTGTTATCACACTATATCACTGGACAATGAGGAATAGAAGAGCAAAGTTTAGTGAGTAGAGATATAAGCCAAAGCATTTTTATGGAGGCATGAGATAGTGCCCTATACTTTGCCTCTGTACTGAAACGGGCAACTACTGATTGCTTCTTGGAACTCCAAGAAATTATATTTCCTCCTAGAAATATGCACTTGCCAATAGTGGACTTCTTGTCATCTAGTGAGCTTGCCCAATTAGCATTGCTGAAACTTTGTAGATCAAGAGGTATTGAGGAATCTTAGAAATGAAGTCCCTATTGTGATGTGCCCTTACGATACCGTAACAGTTAACACTCTTTTGCAGGTAGTCTAGTGTATGGTTGAAGAAGCAATTAGGAACTGGCTTAGCTTGTTGACAATAAAGCTAATATCTGGGTGAGTGTGGGTAAGATATTATAGGGCACCAATGAGACTTTGGTATAGGGAGGAATTTTCAAAAGGTTCACCTTCATACTGTGATAGTTTTGTACTTACGCTGACTGGTGAATAATAAGGCTTAAAAGGCTCCATGTTATTCTTCCTCAACAAGTCATTTGTGCACTTTGTTTGAGTAAGGTAGAGACTTAATGTGTCTTGAAAGGTCTCAAATTTGAAAAGTAGCCAAAATGTTCTATAGTTTTCAATACAAAATTGGAGTTTAATTTTGCAATAACACTTTCAATAGCCTTGACATTGTCACCTATAATCAAGATGCCATCAACGTAAACTAACAAAAGGATCAGATGATTATCGGCCTTGTTATAGAAAAAATATATATCAGACTTTGAGTTTTGAAATGCCCACTGCATTAATGTTGATTTTAGCTTGTTAAACCAAGCTCTTAGGGCTTGTTTAAGGCCACAAAGTACCTTGGATAGCTTACAAACATGAGATGGATATGCAGGATTGGCAAAGCTTTTAGGTTGTTATATGTAAACAGTTTCTTCAAGCTGTCCATTGAGGAAAGAATTATTGATATCAACCTATCGGATATTCCACCTTTGTGAGATAGCAAGAGAAAAGACAAATATAATGATGGAGGCTGTTATGAATGGACTACAAGTATTAAAGTAATCAATTCTTGGAGTTTGATGAAATCCTTTTGCTACTAACTTGGCTTTGTACTTAGACACAGAAAAGCTTCCAAGGCTTTAAGTTCTTCACACATGCCTTTATACCATTTAGGATATGTCAAGGCTTCGTTGACTGTTTTTGGTTTATAATCTAAAAGTGAAATATTTGTGTAGGTGAGGGCTTTTGTTTGTAAATCCCACTTTTTGATCTGGTTTGCATAGGATGGAAGGAGGTTGCTAGTTTGTAAAACTGGGATGGTGATGTGTCACTAGTAAAGTTAACAATCGAAGGTTCCTGAGATTGTGATTAGGAACTGGAATTGATCCTTGAGGAGGAGAGGTTACTACAGTTGGAGAACCCTCTATATATGTGGAAATGGAATGCGACCTATATAACTTTAGAGAAGCTAAGTTTAGAACAAATAAAGGAAGACTTTGTCTGAGAAGGTTATATGGGATTTTCTATGGAGTAAATAATTACTAAAAAGGAAAATCTAGCTCATTAAACTCTATATGTCTAGACACAAAAATTTTCCTGCCAGCATTTAAGCATTTGTAGCCTCTATTTATAGTACCGTAACCTAGAAAAATGCACTTTGAAGTGTGAAAATTACGCTATGCTATGGATAACACCTTAGATTTGGAAAACAAACACAACCAAATGTTTTCATATACATATATTTTAGTCTTTTGTTGTAGAGTTTTTCCAAAGGAGAAATGTTTTTCAAAAGAGGAGTTGGGAGACTATTTATGAGAAATACAAATATGGAGAAGGATTTATACCAGTAGCTTAAAGGCATTTTTGTATGTGCAAGTAAAGTAAGGCATGTCTCTGTTATATGTCTATGTTTTCTCTTGGAGACACCATTTTGCCAGTATGTATAGGGGCAACTAAATCTAGCTTGAATACCTCGTTGATTCAAGTAAAAAATGAAGGCTTGAAATTCACCTCCCATGTTAGTTTGAAAGGCCTTTATTTTTCTATCAAGATTGAGTTCAACATTGGTTTTGAAGTTGAAAGCATTTATGAAAACAATGTAGTATTTTTGACCACCAGTGGAGATATAAGGGGATGGCCCCCAAAGATCTGAATATATCAACTCTAAAGGGAGTTTGACAGTGATATCATATGTGGTGAAATGAAGTTTGTGAAGTTTTCCCAACTTGCAAGACTCACAAAAATCAATTGGACACAAACTAACATTGAATTTCATTAACTCAAGGATTTGTTTAAGCACATTTTGAGATGGATGCCCAAGCTTGGCATTCCATACATTGACATTGGTTTTTGCAGTTAAACTAGCATCAAATTTGCTACAATGTTTAGATAAACCTGTTGTGTCTTTAATGGAATTGAAAAACAAATTGTTTGCATTTTGATCTGATTTGGTGTAGACTAATAGGCTACTCATTGGGGCTAAAATAGTTGATGAAAAAACTTTAGGAAGTGGCTTGGTATGGACTGATAGGCTACTTGTTGGGGCTGAAATAGTTGATGAAAAAAGTTTAGGAAGTGGCTTGGTTAATGGGGTGATGTTTGGACTATACAAACCATTTTTTAGGGTTCCCTTAAGCGGCACCTCCTTTGTAACTTTGTCCATGAAAACAAAAAAATCATCAGAAAATACCACCACAATATTATTATATTTAGTTATTTTTTAGTTGCTTAAAATGTTTTTACTAATTTGTGGGACATGTAATATATGTTTAAAGGAAATTGGTGTGTGAGAGGTTGTCCTTATATGTAATAAAGTGGAGCTAATATGACTAATGGGAAGTGGATTACCATTAACAACTACAAGCTGATCTCTCCCATTGTATTCTGTGCTAATAGCAAGATTGTTAAGATCTGCTGTGACATGATTTGTTGACTCGCTATCCACATACAAAGATGTGTCTTTGACTGTTTTTAGGGTGGCAATCATGTGAGAGTGTTGTTTTATACGTCCTTTGTGTTGCTTGTGATGAAACCAAGTTATTGTTGTTGTGGTGGTGGTGGCGGCTTATGCTTTGATTGCACAGCCAATTATGATCAAAATGTTTGTAACATTTTAGTGCATCATGGCCTTGCCTTTGACATAATTGATAGTAGATCTTTTGTCCATTCCATCTGCCACTTCAATCTCTAGATCCACTTCTTCCATTTTGACCACCTCCTCTATTTTGAAAGTTACCATTGCTTTAAGCCATAAAGTTAGCTGATGATTTTGATAAATGGAGTTGAGCAGTTGTGTTTAATTGTTTAATCCTTTGCTCATGCATCATTAGTGTATATTGCTCATCTTGAAGTGAGGCAGATTTAATCTTATGTGATATAAATACCACCACAGGATCATACTCATGACCCAATTCATTCAAGGCACTCAAAACTAATTCATGTTCTGGAACTTCACAACTGGTAATAAGCAGAGAATCACCAAGATTTTCAATCTTTTGCATACGATCACAGATAGACAAAGATCCCTTCTACATACTAGCCAATTGATGTTTTTGATGAGATATTTGAGACTTTCTTAGCTAATTTTGAGGAGGAGCTGCAACAATTGTATTGATTTGTTTTTCCAAATTTCTGATTGTTCCTTAAATCAAGGGATTTCATTAGTTCAAATAAGTTGTTAGTTTTTTAGCTAAGATTTATGTTGTTTTTTTTTCTCACATTTCAATTCAATATTCTTATATTTAAATGCATCAGATTAATGAACTTTGTATGCTGATTGAGTAACAATTTCATCTATTTTATTTTGCCATTCTCTACAAATGGTATCAGAGCTTTCTTCTTAAGGGACTGTGAATTTGCTTTACAATTTTATTGAGTGTGTGAGCTAAAACACATGAGAGTTTTTGTGAGATTTAAATTGAGTGTGAGAGTTTAAATACTTGAGAGTTTTCTTAAACACTTGTGAGATTTGAGAGTTAAAACACCTAAGTTATTTTTTAATGGCATTAACCCATTTTTCTGCTCCTAATCCTCCTATTCTCACTAGAGAAAATTACCAATTCTGGGTGATTAAAATGAAAGCCTATCTCAAAGCCTATGATTTATAAGAAGCAACAGAAACTCGTTTAGATCCTTCTCGATTGGGGCCAAATCCAACTTTGACTCAAATCAAACAACAAAGTGAAGAGGTAGCCAAGAAGCCCAAAGCTCTTACTTCCATTCATGCAGCTGTATCTAATGTTATCTTTGCAAGAATTATGACATATGAGATTGCAAAAGAAGCCTAGGATAAATTAAAAGAAGAATTTGAAGGTAATGAGAGGCTAAAATATGTGAGATTGTTAACTCTCAAAGGGGAGTTTGAAATGCTTAAAATCAAGGATAAGGAGACAGTAAAGGAGTACTCATTAAAGCTCATGCAGCTTATGAATCAAATTTGATTGTATGGTGGAAAATGTAATAAGCTTACCTATCAGATTTGAGTCCAAGATTTTAGCAATTGAGTCTTATGACTTGAAAACCTTATCAATTGCTAAACTTACCAGTAAGTTGTATGCACAATAACAACGGACCTCAGTGAGGCTAAATGAAAGCACAGAAGGAGCATTTTTGGTGCGGTATAGAAACAAGAAAAAGGATAATAATGGTGGTAAGAGATCCAATGGTAATAAGCAAAACAAAGGCAAGGCCTCGGCAAAAAGTTCAAAAGAGCCTCACAAAAATGGCAAGTTCCCACCTCATGGAACCTGTAAAAGAACCAACCACCTTGAAAAAGAATGCTGGTACAAAGGTAAGCATCAATACTAATGTAGATATTGCAAACAATATGGGCATATTGAAAAGTATTGTAGATTGAAGATGGCTCATTCAGAACAGAAACCCAAAGAGCAAGTGCATCGTGTTGAAGATGAAACAGAAGAACATTTTTTCATTGTTACTACCACCTCTGCATCTCCTCAATCCAATTTCTAGTTTGTCGATAGTGATTGTACTAGTCACATTCTAGCAATGTTGCAATGTTCACCTCACTTGACAAAGCTTACAAAACTACTGTCAAATTAGCAAATGGAGATCGTTTGCAAGTTGAGGGTAAAGTTACTATCACTATTAACACCAAAGAAGGTACTAACTTTATTTCTAGTGTTCTTCATGTTCCATGTCTTGATCAAAATTTGTTAAGTGTGGCTAAATTGTTGAAAAAAAGCTATGTTTTTCATTTTGAAGGTGCAATGTGCACTATTTTTGATCCTCATGGATGTGAGATTGCAAATGTGGGAATGGATGATGATAGTTTTCCAATGGATTTTAACATGGCCAAACAACATGCTTATAGTATTCAAACTGATGAAACTTTATTATGGCATAGAAGGTTTGGCTATTATAATCAGAAATCTTTAAAGTTTATGGAAGATAATAATATGGTGTTGGGTATATCTGAAATTTCAGTGATTGATGATGCTTGTGAGTGTTGTCAAAAGGGTAAGATGCACAAAAAGGCTTTTTCTTGCAACAAGGATTAGAGAGCAACCACCAAACTAGAGTTAGTCCATACTGACGTATGTGCTCCAATGAACGTTTGTTCCATCTCTTAATGGAAGCAAATATGTTATCTTATTCATTAATGATCTCACACGAATGGTTTGGGTGTATTTCATGAATAAAAAATCTAATGTTTTCTCCATTTTCAAGAAATTCAAAGCTTTTCTAGAAATCAAAGTGACTACAATATCAAGATTTTGAGATCGGACAATAGCATGGAATACAACTCTAGTGAATTTCATAAATTTTTTAAAGGTATTGGTATCAATCATCAATTGACAACACCTTACTCACCACAACAAAATGGTGTCTCGGAGAGGAAAAATAGAACCGTCATGGAGATGGCCAGATGCTTGTTGATTGAGAAGAATTTGCCTAAGAATTTATGGGCTGAAGCTATGGATACAGCTGTATATCTTCTAAACAAACTCACAACCAGTTCTATGGAAGGAATGACACCTTATAAAGTTTGATTCGACTCAAAACCATCCATAAAGCACCTGAAATTTTCAGTTCAGTGTGCTATGTTCATGTGCCAGTTGCAAAAAGAAGCAAATTGGATGGGAAGGTAGATTTGGGTATTTCCTTAGGCTAGGGGATATTGTCTATAATGTGCAAAAAAAAGATATTATAGTTTGCACAGATGTTAAGGTGGATGAATGTGCCTTTTAGAATTGGGAGAAGGGTTTAGTTGAGAAGAAATCTGATTTTTCCCCTCAAGTTTCTATCTCTGAGAAAGAACCAAATGTGTCCGCTGGGAATAATGGTGAAAATTCTGACTCAGAACCAGATTCGCCAGTTTTGAAGACAAAAACTCTTTCAGAAGTATACAAGAGGTGCAATATGGTTGTTTCAGATCCAATTGATTTTTTTAAAGCTTCCAAATGTCAAATATGGCAAAATGCAATGAAGGAAGAAATTGTAATGATTGAGAAGAATCAAACTTGCGAGCTCATCACTAAGCCAAAAGGTAAGAATACTATTGGAGTTAAATGAGTTTATAGAACTAAATCAAACCCGGATAATTCTATTTTCAAACACAAGGCCAGATTGGTGGTTAAGGGATATGTACAAATAGCTGGAGTAGACTACGACGATACTTTTGCACCGGTGGCACGACATGATACTATCAGAATGTTACTTGCTTTTGCTGCAAAAAATGGTTGGAGTGTATTTCATTTAGATGTCAAGTCTGCCTTTCTAAATGGAACTCTTAAGGAGGAGATTTATGTGCACCAACCCCAAGGTTTTGAAGTTGTAGGCTAAGAAGAGAAAGTGTATAAGTTAAAGAAAAGGCATTATACGGGTTTAAGCAGGCCCTTTGAGCCTGACTCTCACCTAATGCAACAAGGATTTTGTTGCAGTGATAATGAAGCAACTTTGTATGTCAAAAAATTTGAAGATGTTGAAAATTTGATTTTATCCTTGTATGTGGATGACATGTTGTTAACAGGGAGTAATTTTCACCATTTGAAAATTTTTAAGAAAGAAATGCAACAAGAGTTTGAGACGTCAGATTTACGGCTGATGACATGTTTTTTAGGGATGGAGGTTTATCAAACGGAAAAAGGCATTTTTCTTACTCAAAGAATATATGCTTAGGATATCCTCAAAAAATTTCAGCTGGAATAAGGTAAATCTGTTGGAACTCCACTTGTCCATAATGAAAATTTAACTTTAGATGATGAAGAAGATAGGGTGGACTCTACTGTTTACAGAAGTTGGATTGGTAGCTTACATTATTTGATAGCTACACGACCTGATCTTTTGTTTTCAACTAGTCTTTTATCTGGATTTATGCATTCACCAAGTCAAGCTCACCTTAATGCTGCTAGAAGGGTGTTGCGCTATGTTAAAGGTACAACTGACTTTGGTGTTTTGTTTGAGACAAAAACTAATGGAAGATTGCAGGGATATGTTGATAGTGATTGGGCTGGAAGTTTAGAGGATTGTAACAGTACTTCTAGATATGTCTTCTCTTTTGGTTCTAGTCCTTTTTCATAGAACTCTAAAAAACTAGAAGTTGTGGCTCAATTAATTGCAGAGTCTGAGTACATATCAGCTGCTACTGCAGCAAATCAAGCCATTTGGTTTAGGAAATGAATGGTTGATTTAGGGGAAGAGCAAGTTGAACGTACTTTGATCATGTGTGACAACAAATCTGCTATTGTTATTGCAAATAACCCTGTGCTACATGGCAGAACTAAGCACATTAAAGTCAGGTTTGATTCTATTAGAGAAGCTGAGAAGAATCAAGAGATTAAGTTGCTGCATTGTATTTCAAAAACTCTAAATTTCAGTTTTGATGCAGTAGCAGCTTGCTCTTCCCCTAAATACAAAACTGCATTGTATTTCAAAAACTCTGGAGAAGTTTTTGTGAGTGATAAAGGACTTGGTTGATTAGAGGGTAAATCATTAACCATGGTTGCGTTGGTCAATAAGACTCTCATACCATCAAAACTGAAATTGAGGAGAGAGTGATAAAAGCTTCTCTGGTAATTTCATTCACTATAGCATTGTTTTTTATATACACAACCGTGAAACAATCTCTACTGTCCATTTCTAACCCGTTAACATCAATGGACAATAGAAAAGAATATGCTAGAAGCTCATATCACTACAAAATAGACAAAAACAAATATTTTGTTAAAACATATTTGTAACAGATTCTAGAAACAACACTAACTATGTTATCATGTACATGAGTTGCACCATATTGTTATGAAGAAGCTTGAACTTGGGCTAATTTTGATTAGTTTGCTTTGTATTGAACTCAAAGTTGGGTCAACTCTGTTCTCTAACACAGAAGTTAGAAAAACACAAATAGAATTACACCAACTGCGTAACTCAAAATTACTCCGGGTAGACGTATTCCAGGGAAAGCAATAATTGCATTGGATCAGTTCCATGAATAGAACGTAAATGACAATGGCTAAGCTTGTCTGCTTCTTTCTTCTAGCACTCCTTTGCATTTCCATGGTTGCAACTAAGGTACACCTGGCTACACTTATATGACCATGTCCTTTATTATCAACTCCCTTCACATAATTCCCTAGCCTCTAACAAGTAACCAACTCTATTTTGCAGGGTATGGCAAGTGAAACCCAGTACCATCTAGACAGTGTAAGCTTTCTTCTCTTTCTGTCTGTTCTGTTCTGTACATTTCTTTAGTAAGCGATGCTCTTGTTTTGTATGTAATCCTGCTAGTTTACCCGATTTTTACATAAATGTTTAAATTTTCAAGGTAACTATGGACCTGGGAGTTTAAAGAGCCATCGTAAGCATTGAATCATCTATCTTTAGAGCTAACCCAGTTCTGTACTTTTATGTAGTGAACTTAAGCATCTGAATTCATTGGTGAATTTAATAAATTTTTTATGGGTCAAAATATATTTATGAAGATTTAGGTTCAAATTTAAATATTCACGCTCGGCCTGGATCTGGACCCGGCCCCAGTATCGGAAAGTTGCTACTCACAGCCCAAACCAAATGGAACCATCAGATTCATTACTTTTTTTTTCTTAATTTATATAGTGTGTTTTTGGGAAACACATTTACGATTTTGATGTGATGGAACAGAATGCCCCTCACAATGCACAAGAAGATGTAGCCAGACACAGTACCACAAGCAATGCATTTTCTTCTGTCAGAAATGCCGCACAAAGTGCCTGTGTACCTCCTGACTAATACGGTAACAAGAGTCTCTGCCCCTGCTACAACAACTGGAAGACCAAGCGTGGAGGACCCAAGTGCCCTTAGATCACTAATTTCGACCTACTCTGTTATGCATTCTGTCTTTGGTGACCATAAAGATTTCGGTCCTTTGGGTTTGTCTATTAAGAATCTGCAAGCTTAGAGCGTGCGGACCACATTTATAATGGTGTTTCTTTTTCAGTTTGATTCCATTTTACAAATAACATGCGAGAAATGATAACATTATTTCGAGATATTAAATTTTAGTGCTACACGTATCAAGAAGCTAAAGTAAAGGTCGTCTAAAGAAAGTAATAGACAAAAATTGCATATTTAACCTTAAGATTTACATCTCCTTATAAATTTAATCCCAATGTTTCAGATAGTACAAATTAAACTCTATTATTTGACAAATATTACAATTTAATCCTAAGTTAACAGAGAAATTGACGACAATGTGATTTCGTCAATATTTGGTCAGGTCAATAGTAACCTGACGTATGTTTAAAATATGAGAACCAATCAAATGATTTAACCCTAATTTTTGTAAACCTACAAATTAACTTAACTAAGTAACCTATTAACTTATCAAATAATTTAACCCTAAATTTATTATCCTAACAAATTAACCTCTTAACTTAACTAATTAAATTTAGTAAGTAAACTAATTTTAAGCAACCTAACCTATTAACAAAAGCGAAACTTGAATCCCTAACAGAAGCATGTGTCGTGAAGAAGCTATTAAAAATCAATAATGTCCGTTTTCACTTGTTACCAATTATCCTATGACATTCATTGTTAGTCATTGGCAAAGTGGTCACCATTTTAAAGTTTACAACGTTTATCTATTGTTGGTCACAGTCAAATTCAACTTTACAATGTCTCAAGTTTACTGTTGTAAAGAGTTTTTTCAATTTTGTATCTTCCTTTTAGCTACTTTCATGTCTTTTTTATTGCTCCTTATTCATGACCTATATATATCTACTTTTGGCTGCTTTATTTTTTTTTTATGTTTTTTGTTGTTTCCTTTCCATGTATTTGTTATTGCTTTTTATTAGTGTCTACTTCAATTTCTTGTATATGTGCACACTTTAATAAAGATTAACCACTATTGTTTACCTTATCAACCTCCCACCCACTCTTGGTCTTCATCACAAATCTTCTCATAGGGTCCTCTACTACACTAAACCTAACCTTACTCACCTTCGTGTTTTTTATTGTGCCTATTTTCCTTATTTGAGATCTACTCATACGGACAAACTTACACCAAAATTGGTATAATTAGTTTTCATGGTTATACTCTTTAATATAAAGATTATCGATGCTTTGATCCCATCACCTCTAAGCTTTAGATTTCCCATCATGTTCACTTCATTGAACATCATTTTCCCTATAAAAATTTACCTTTTGCATCCTCCCCCTCTCCTTCTTGACCTCCTATTTCTTTACCTTTACCTCTTTCCCCTCTACCCTTTACTTCTTCTTCCCCCTATCACAACCGCATTACTTCCTCCTCCCCATCCCATAATCACAAGTACTCGAGACCATACGTATACCCCTTGTCACTTTTCTGGTTACATCACCTATACTGCCGCTATCTCAAATACTTTTTCTAATCCCATATCCTTTACTCAAGCTAACAAATTTCCTCACTGGCACTAAGGCATGCTTGATGAGTTCAGCTCTATCCATTATAATAACATACGGACTCTTGTTCCTCTCTTACCAAACGGAAACATTGTCTATTGTAGATAGGTTTTTCACACTAAACAAAATCCCAATAGTTCTCTTAAGTTTTGCAAAGCTTGTCTTGTAGACAAAGGTTATCATCAAATCCTAAAAGTTTATTATTCACTTTCAGTCCTGTTGTTGACCAACAACTATTTGCATCATCATTGCGCTGGCTATATTTCATAATTGGCCTATTTGCCAACTTTATGTCAATACTGCCTTTTTTCATAATTACTTAGAAGAACCTGTTTACATGTCTCAACCTCCTGGCTTCACTGATCCCTACCATCTTCACTATGTTTGTAGACTCCATAAAGCCTAATATGGTCTTAAACAAGCCGCTCGAGCATGGTTTTATCGCCTAAGTCAAAAACTCCTTGACCTTCATTTTAAACTCTCGAAGTCTAATACCTCTTTCTTCCTTCCTAAAACTAACTCTTTAACAACCTTTCTCTTAGTTTATGCGGATGATATCTTAGTCAACGATTCTTCACCCTCCTTCATCATAAAACTTATCCATAATCTCAACTACGCTTTTATTATAAAAGACTTAGGCCCACTTCATCACTTTCTTGGTGTTGAAGCTTGTTCCACTTCTCAAGGCAATCTTCTCAACCAAACACAATACACCAAAGATCTTCTTCTTCTAGTTGATTTTGATAAATCTAAACTAATTCATACACCTATTACTCCATCTCTTCCCTTGTCCACAAATCATAAGGTTCCCCTTTCTGTTCTTATTGAATTTCGTATCACTATTGATAAACTACAATACCTTTGTCTTACCTGTCTTGACAGTCAATTTACTATCAATAAGGTATCCAAATTTTTACAATGTCCTATTGACATTCACTGGTATGTGGTAAACTGGATTCTATGATATCTCCGCTCCACACTTTCTCATAGCATTCATTTTACCAAATCTCCTAGCTTTTCTTTAAATGCGTATTATGATGCTAACTAGGCTAGTTGTCCTGATGATCAATGTTCTACGTCTAGTTATTGTATCTTTATTAGGTCTAATCTTATTTACTGGAGCGCTAAGAAGCAACTCGTTATTGCTTAATCTAGTACTAAGGTTGATTACTACAACATTGCTCTTGCCTTTGTAGAATTATGTACATTACTACTCTTCTTGGTGAACTGGTTTTATTACCCTTTTCCCAACCCTTTGGTGTGATAATCTTGGCGCTACATTTTTTACCTCAAATATAGTTTTTCATGCTTGTCGAAGAAAATTGAAATTGCAATTTATTTTGTTCATGATCTCGTGGTCAGTAAAGCTTTATTCATTCGATACATTTCACCTCTACTCAAATTGTTGATATTATAACCAAAGCTCTTTCTTCTTCATTTTTTCAACAACTTCCAGACAAGCTCACAATTTCCTTGTACTGTGAGCTTTAGGGGGTTGATAACATCTCAACAACTTAACTACCACAAATTATATCATTTCACATTATTCCCATGTTCATATCCATTCTTTTGTAATTTTTATTTAATCTTGTCATTTAGTTTAGACTGAATCAATTTTAAATTGATTCATCTTATCTCTCTTTGTGTTATAAATATAGCACGCATTGTACAACAATTCACAACGTAAGATATGGTACAAGTTCTTCATATTACATGCTCCTTCACCAACAATGACATGACAATGGATAAAAGTTTACTCTACTTAGGGTATATTTTGAATGTTTTGAAAATGATAAGATTGTAATTGATGCTATGAAACGTTATAGTTCAAGTTGTACTAGAATGAAAATAATAGGGTTTAAAAAG
>JANKYF010000007.1:42095313-42107496 GCA_029829435.1 Erythroxylum hondense | reverse complement strand
AGAGTGATGTGATCTGGGCTTATTCTCTTGGGCCTAATTTATTAGGTATTGAATAAATATATGTAGATATATTTATTAGGCTAGATTGAATTAAGTTGTCGGGCTTTTATTATATGAGATATAATGGGCCGAAACTTATTGGGCTTTAATAGGATTAGGTTTTCTCTATAAATAGAGAAACTTAGGTCTCATAATAGTGTGGGACACCATTGTGATACGAAACCCTAGCCACCATATGAGAGAAAATTATGCGGCATTCGGAAAGAGTTTCAGGACGTGCTAGCACACAATAGCTGCAGCCCAGATCGTGCATACTCGTGTGGATACCGGTAGAGGACATTCGCGTGTAGCAGTGTCTACGAATCCGAAAAAGCAACCACCAATCCGTGAAAAAAGGGATTTTTGCGCATCCTATATGTTTTCAGTTATACATTATGTTGTGTTATAGTCTTTTCCGCAGTGTATTGTGAATACTCGGGCCATAAGCGATCCAACACATCATACATCACATAGCCTTTAGAATGCTCTAATAAACACACATTTATTAGCTCTATAGCCTAACTTCTCAAACTTAATGGTGAACATAACATGCAGATCCTCATGGCCTTAGGCCTTCCAAATTAGGCTTATCTCCATTCCATAACTCGTATGGAATAGTTGGTTAAGGATGTATGTCACGGTCTCAAAGGCATCCCCCCAAAACTTAATTGGGAGGTTGACTTGAGCCATCATCAACCTAATCATGTCCAACATAATTCATTTCCTTCTCCCTACAACCCCATTTTGTTGAGGAGTTCCTTATTCTCCAAACATTCTCTAAACTAATCAGAGAGATACTCTCAGCCTCTATCAGTACAAAGAGCCTTAATGCTTTTCTCTTTCTGATTATCAAACTCAGCTACAAATCATTTGAAATAATACAAAGCTTATGAGCAGTGAGGCAACATAAATACTAAGCCATGTCATCAGAAATCATTTGTGGATGTGATAAATTAAGTTGTGCCATTATGTGCTCTCACATTCATAGGCCCATAAATATCAGATTGGATCAACTTTAGAGGATGTGAAGCTCTTTTAGCCTTACCAAAAGGTTTTCTACTAGCTTTCCCAATGAGACAAGGCTCATAAGTAGGAAGACTCACTTTGGAAAAAGAACCCAACAGCCCTCCTCTAGCCAATCTGGACATTCTATTTTGTCTAATATGTTCTAATTGAACATGTCATTTAACAGACTTAAATTCAATATCAACAGAAGAGAAAGAAGAAGCAACATGAGCAAAATATTCATGAGATTCAGATACATCTTTTAAGTACATCATAAATAAACTATTACAAAAGTGCCCATAACCATGAAGGGTATCATCAAGATAAATGGACACACCATTCTTACAAACAAGAAAAGAAAAAACCAAGTCTACTAATGTCGATACTGAAAGTAGATTAAATCGAATAGTGGGTACATAAAGAACATCATATAAGAGTAATTTGCATCCACTGCGTAAAGTAAGTTGGTAGGTTCCTACACTAAGGAGCCTCTCCTCCGCTCCATTTTCCATTGTTACAAAATGTTTACTCGTCGGTAATCGATGGTAATATACAAATCCTGCATGCTAAAGGTCATGTGTTTTGTCGCTCCCATATCTACAATCCAATCATGAAGAGAATGAGAAAAAAATGTATGTGTGCAAACAAAGGCATATACAAAAGAAGGTAAGTAAGGACAAACCTCATGGCGCTCAGTACACTCCTAAGCAAAGTGTCTGTTCTTTCTACAGTTGAAGCATATGAGTTTAGACTTATCCTTCTTGCCCCC
Source organism: Erythroxylum hondense (assembly GCA_029829435.1). NCBI lineage: Eukaryota > Viridiplantae > Streptophyta > Magnoliopsida > Malpighiales > Erythroxylaceae > Erythroxylum > Erythroxylum hondense. The sequence goes on along the minus strand of JANKYF010000007.1, from coordinate 42,105,683 downwards.
GTGTTTATGTCTACAGCGTTTAGTGATTTGCCCTTCACAAGGCTGTTGGTTCTTAGCTTTTCCCTTCTTGCACTTAAGGTCATCACCCTTACGCCCATTTTATGCAACTAATGCAACGACATTGCAATTTGCATTTCTGCACTCCACCTCAAGCTCCAAATGGTGGGAAATGTCATCAAAAGTCTTAATGGCCTTGTTATGAGTAAGGATCAACTTCACTTATCCTCACGAGGACTCAGGAAGTGACATAATGATAGCTAGAACCTACTGCTCATCTATGAGATCATAACCTATTGCCTTCATTGCTCTAATTATAGAGGACATCATCACCCTAAGATGTTCAATCATGTTATGCATAGGGTCCATCATGTATTGTTTGAACCTAAGCATTAAGGCACGAAGCTTTGTGGTTGTTGTCCCTCTATATTTTAGACACAATTGTTCCCACATCTCTATGGCATTTGGGTAGTTCTCAAACTCTCCAATAAGGTCGTTGTGCATGTAAGCTAACAACGTAAAGTGCACACTTCTATATTTCTTTTTCCAAAAGGAATAAGTCTTATGGTCATGGTGATGCTAGGCTAAATTCTCAATCTCAAGTGGGCTCATTTTGGTGGTTAGATAGTCGAGCGATTCACTTCCATTGAGAAGGAACTGAACCTTACTATGCCAGATGTCATAGTTTTTATCATCAAGTTTCTTTCCCTTGGTTATCTCAATAATCGAACTCTTGGTTGCCAATTCACTACATCATTGCACATGTTTAATTAAAGCATATATATATTTATGCTAATGTTAATTAGTTAGCTCAACTCCCACTTACATTATCAATTTGAAAATTTAACAAACTTGCTAGTAATTAGCACTAACAACATAAGCACCTAATTGTTTTAGCCTAATGATTAATTAATTAAATTATGGGTAACACATCCACTAAATATAGCATCAACCAATCATGCATGCATTAGTGCGTCTCGCTTTAAGACTCCATTGATATTTTGGTGCCTAATGTCCAAAATAAAATTATATACTTAGAATTAGTGTGAAAATTCGTCCCCTTACAAAACCTCAATATTAAATACAAAACATTAATAATTACAATGCAAATCCTATTACATCATTCCAATAAAAAATATTAAATGGGGATGTCACACCTTTTTCTTTATATATAAAATTATTTTGGAAAACATACGTCACACAACATAGGCACTAATTTAAAATATCAATGCATCTTGGTTTAATTTATGTCCATTGGCATTAATTAACAATTAGTCATATAAACAAATAATTAACCAATTTATTCCTAATATAATAATCATTTCGCACATAGATGAAATAAATAATAAAATACAATTCATAACATATATGAACTGCATCACAAATTCATGAATATAATACACAATTATCAAGCATGAAAACCTAAATTAATAACCAAAAAATTATTTCATTTATGTAATTAAGTAAATTTTCAAATTAGGCTAACAAATAAATCAAAATTTGAAAACTTTTAATAAATAGTTCTCTAGGGTGGCCCAACACTCCCCCAGGGCATGTGTGAGACATGGTTGTGTGACTATGAAAGACCCAGATTTTCCAAAAATTTTGGTCTTTCATGGCCACGATGCCCATCTGGGCTATTATTTCTCACTCATTTTAACTCTGATTCGAGCATATAATATATTGTTGGAAAGATAATATGACAAGGAACATATCCATATACATATCTCACGCAAAACAGTACTGTAACAGTTCATAAAATGAGCCTAAACTTTCGAGAAACATATGCCACGGATGAACACATTCATATTAAACCCATTGCTAGAGATTCTTTTCAAAAGCACATTAGGGATTTAGTTTTATTGAGGATTTGATGTATTTGTACATGTTCTTATACATTAATGAAATACATTTTTCATTTTAATCTTATGTGAATTTGCATAGTAAATTAAGTTTTAATTTAAAATGGGACATATCTAAAAATTGTCACCAGGCTTGGTGTGCTTTCTCACACGAGAACATCACCCCAGTGCTATGATGGTGAGTGGGATGAGACAAAGTATTGCAAGATACAAAATAATAGCCAATCTCCTTAATTAATGTGACGTGATTAAGGATAATGTATGTCAGCTTAGCTGAATGCTAAGATGAGACTTGTTTAGTCGAACATGGAAAGTGTATCCATGTAGCCTATATGAAGCTAGACTTGAGTCTATGGTGGCTCAAGTCGGTCACTTTTTAGAGTGACTAGGTTGTGTTCCGTATGGTGTTATTTAAAGCTTGACAAATCCTGAGTGGGAGCTCCACCATAGTATGCACTTCATACTGCAGGTGCTTGAGATGACTGAATAAGGAAGTGATGAATAGGTCCCTTCTTCATCACTATGTGATTCTTGTGGACATTTAATCCACCTCCATAGCCTTTGGAACTTTGACCTATTTTATGAAGTTAGGAAATGGTCTTGCTACTTTAACATATTATCCAAGGGCTATGAATGATGTGGTCTAGCAGGGTATGACTAGGAAAGTAGCCAAGACTTTATGGATTAACATGAGTATCTAAAGAAAAATCATTTTGACATCATATAAGCTATTTTTGACTTATTGCCCAGGCAGTTACAAAGACATTAGTTGTTGATAGGCATGAGTTGTCCATATGGTAACCATAAGTACAAATACATTATGGGATTTTGCATAGGTTTTTCTGAAAAGAGGGATCGAAGATGCAAAATATAGTGTGATTATAAATGATTTGGGGTATAACGAGATCTTGAGTGACATTACGTTAGTTTAATGGTGACTTAATGTAACGATCCTTGTCGATACCTTTCTCGTATGGTTGCACACTCCACTTCATGTATGATAGTGAGAATGAATGTTTAAGGTTGAGAAATAAAGCATGAGTTGCTATGAACAAACCATTTGTTGTTACAAATAGCATGTGTTGTTCTTTCTCAAGCATGTGCTACCAATGAAACATATGTTGTTACTGATGTGTACAAGTGGGAGATGTAGCAAACTAATATAATGTGTCCACATTGACACAAGAAAACTAAAGTGGACAAGTAAGCTTAGTCTTACTAGAAAGACAAAGCTAACAAGTAAGTGGTTACTCGTGGGAATGTCTAACACTTTTCTATTTCTCTGCATAAGTTGCAAAAGAGAGAGAATGCATACAAGAACTTCTCCCTCCTACCCTTAAGGCTCTCTAAAAAACATTGAGTTCTCCCTCGTGTTCTTGTCTCTTTGAGCCACCATTTGGGACTTGGGGTGTGAATTAGAGTGAGTAATTCTAGTAGTTGCTAACAACATCCAGAAAAGGCAAATTTGAGCTACTTGGAGTCAATAGACCCATTTTTAAAACTACTATAATACTATTTTGCATGAGACATGTATATGGATATGTTCCTTGTCACATTATCTTTCCAATCGTATATTATATGCTTGAATCGGAGTTACAATGAGCAAGAAACAATAGCCCGAAGTGGGCATCGTGGCCATAAAAGACTGAAATTTCTGAAAAATCTGGGTTTCCAAAGCCACACAACTGCGTCTCACACGAGCCTTAGAGGCGTGTGGGGTGTGTGGGGCCACACCAAAAGGTCTTTTATTAAAATTTTTCAAATTTGGAGTTATTTGTTAACCTAATTTGAATTTTTACTTAATTAAATAAGTGAAATGATTTCTTGGCTATTAACTTGCGTTTTCATATTTGAATTGTGTATTATATTCATGAATTTAAGATGCATTATTAATTAGTTAGCTCAACTCTCACTTAAATTATCAGTTCAAAAATTTCACAAACTTGCCGGTAATCATCACTAACAATATAAGCAATATTAAGCGCCTAATTGTATTTAGATCAATGATTAGTTAATTAAATTATGGTAGCACATCCATTAAATATAACATCAACCAATAATGCATGCATTAATGAGTCTCATTCAAAGACTCCAATGATATTTTAGTTACTAATATAACAAAATACGTCTTGAAAGTCACAGCGAAGATACAATGCAAGAATATGTATCTAGTGTTACTTTTACTGATGTAACGAAACAACGTAGAGTTATGATTTTTCTTTTTTTTAGCCCACGAGGTATTTTAAGAGGGTCTCAATTATGAGAAAGGCGTCTTTAAGTTATTCACTCTCAGACTAATTCTCGCTCGCACCGGGTTAGCCCGTAATGGATAAAGTACTGGCTAAACATATTTTTCCATTCTTAAAACTCAAACTCGAGACCTCTAATTAAGGGATGAGAGTATTAAATCACTAGCACAAACCTAGCTGATCCGTAGAGTTATGGTTTAGTTTAACTTCTTTTTCTATATATAAGGTATACTTTCGTTAAGTTAACTTCAACAAGCTACAGCTACAACTACAGTGGCATCTAACAAAAAGGACCACTTTTTTCTTTACGAAATCCTTTTCTTCAAAAGTCTTGATATTTTTGTCTGTTCACTTGAATGATACCTCCAAATGGGTACTTCTCGGTCTCTTTCAATTAACTCGTCTTCCTAGCTAATGGAATCTCTGAAAGTTAGTTCATCAGAAACCTTGTTTTTTAAGTTTCTCTCTTGAACCCAGGTCAGTTAATTCTGTATCTTGCATGTTTTCCATGATAAGATCTTGCTTTGCTTGTTTTCTTGGTAAAATTTGGACCTTTTCTGGATTTTAGTCGTTATTTCTTGTGTGCTTTGAAATTGGTCCGGTCATGGCCAACAAAGGAATTAGCTCCGTGTGGCTTCGTGGGCAGTGATCCCTCTTCTTTTTCTTCACTTTGCCTGCAGATTGAGTTCTTCCCTTTATAATGAGCTGCAAGAAGAGATGACTGCGTTCCCCGTGAAAGGTTTGCCAAATTCTTAAGGATACTTCTTTAATAAGCCTCAAAGAAGCGGGAAATTATCCTTTTATTAGGTTGGTGGGAGAATTTATTTCGAGTCTTGAGCCTTTGTTGCGACTCCATTTTTTTGGCAGGTTATAATTTTTATTGAAAAATCAGCCTGAACTTGTTAATGTTAATTTGTTAATGAATGTCGTGTGGACAATCAATCCCGACATTGATGAGTTGAGAAGTTGATGTTCCTTTCACTTGTCTATAAATTGGAAATTCTGCCGTACGCCTATAACCACCATATTACATTAGGAAAGTCGCTTTAGGGGTGTTTCTTCTTTGATATTAGCATCTCCTTCAATTTGGTAAACTTTGCAAATTCAGAAGAGGGAATAAAAACCTAACCAAATTTGAGAAAGTGAATTTTTCCAAGTTCCATCAATGTCTGAAAAGAGCAAGCTGCCCTCCAGGCTTCCTTACTACTTAATTTCCATTTCTATGTTCATGTTGATCCTTTCTTCTTTCTTCCTTCTTCAATTGGGCAATACTTTCATACCCAGCTCAATCTTGAGACAAATTATTGTTAATAGCACCTCTATGTATTTGAAACCCAATGTAAAAAATGAATCTTTCAAACTTCCATTCCCCTCTTCCATGTCAAGTAGAGAGGCGGATTGTTCAAATTTGGAAGTGGTTGCTTCTGGACAGGAGAGAAAGAAGTTCTGTGACCCAAGTAAGGGTGTCTTACGGGTATACATGTATGATTTACCTCCTGAATTTCATTTTGGATTGTTGGGTTGGAAGGGAAAGGGTAACCAAACATGGCCGGAGGTTGATAACCCAAGTCATATCCCACCACATCCTGGTGGGTTAAATTTGCAGCATAGTGTTGAGTACTGGCTGACTCTTGATCTGCTAGCATCCAATGCAGAAAATGTCATCAGGCCTTGCAGTGTGGTTAGAGTTGAGAATTCCAGTCAAGCAGATTTTATGTTTGTGCCATTTTTCTCATCACTGAGCTACAATAGGTTTTCTAAGATTCGTGGGAGGGAAAAAATGAGTCTTAACAAGATGCTGCAGAATAAATTGGTGCAATATGTGACAAGTCAGAATGAATGGAAGCGGTTTAAAGGGGAGGATCATCTTATCATAGCTCACCATCCAAATAGCATGTTAGATATAAGAGAAAAGCTTGGTTCTGCTATATTTGTGCTTGCAGATTTCGGACGATACCCAACTGAAACTGCAAATCTTGAGAAGGACATAATTGCTCCTTACAAGCATGTTGTGAGACCCATGCCAATTAAAGAATCAGCTCAGTTTGACCAGCGTCCAACATTGGTTTATTTCCAGGGAGCAATATATAGGAAAGATGTAAGTTTATCTTGGTCTGTTGTTCATTTGTATTTTAGTTATTTAAGTGCATGCTAGGACTCTCAATATGGAAATGTGTTATATCTTAGATTAGATATCAAGAAGAGTTTCTTATTATTTTTTATGTAATTCTCAAGCTGAATTTTGCTTTCTAACTGCTGTGTAATTCTACTGGCAGAAAGATATTAATTGAAATAGAAGACACTAAATTAACCGTTGTAAATCTTCTGTGCCCTCTTATCTCATTATGATGAAAAAGGATAAAAGGTAGTATATGTGAATCGTGCATCTAAACACGATTCTTCAGCCATATATAAACACTAATTACCTGCCCAAGCTATGCCATGAAACTTTGTTCATATTTAATCATGATCTTTCTTAATGAAATTGTGGTTGTGAGGTCAAAATGTTAATTATGACTATGCAAGCTATATTTTTAGAATGGATACATACAATATGTTTTTTTAATAATATTTTTCTTATTCAGATGTCTGTCTTATAATGTTATTGATCATTTGTTGTTTTAGTACCAGTGCGAAGGATGACAATTTTAATTGAAAAACCTTAGGATTTCATGCTTTTGAATAAATGATAGATATATTTTATTTAAAAAAATTGTTAAAACTGATAAAATGATATTAGTTATTGTGTATTGTTTTATGTTATATTTCCTTAGTTTATTACTTAGTGACATTTTGGTATGATAGATTTAAATACAGTAATATAATTTTAAAGGTTTTAGAAAACAACTAAAAATTTTCATTTATGCCTTATTGTTATAATAGCTAGTTAAAGCTTTTCTACTCTGTCATATATACATATATATATATACATATATACATATACAGTTGTACATTTATATAAATATATATTCATATTTTTATGCCATACGTTATATGTTTGAGAGTATGGAGACAAACTTCTCAGATAATATTTTGCAGATTTGCTGCCAGGAGCACTTTCTTGTGCATGCTCTTAGAGAATGATAAGTAGAATACTGCATTTCCAAGTTCAATTGACGATATTTCCATCAGTCCTCAGTTTTTTATTTACCATCTCATTGTGATTAACAGCAAAAAGATGATACTCTTCACTGAAATTCTGTTATGCGAGTATTTTTGTTGGAGTTTATATTGGAATGATGGCCAAAATAGTCAACATTTCATTGCAATCCTGCAATGCTCTCAATTTAATATGTCCTAGCCTTTTTCTCAATGCATAGGCTATCCTCTTCAAGTTTTGATTCTTTGTGGTCATTATTTTAGGCATTTGTTTCACGGGTAGCCTTTTGTAACTTCATTGACAAGTTGCATTTTCCCCAGGGAGGAGTTATCCGACAAGAACTATATTACCTTCTAAAAGATGAGAAAGATGTGCACTTTACATTTGGAAGTGTTCAAGGCCACGGGATCAACAGCGCAGGCAGAGGGATGTCTTCATCCAAATTCTGCCTAAATATTGCTGGTGATACCCCTTCTTCAAATCGTCTATTCGACGCAATTGTTAGTCATTGTGTGCCTGTCATAATTAGTGACAACATTGAGCTACCTTTTGAAGATGTCTTAGACTACTCCAAATTCTGCATCTTTGTTCGGGCATCTGATGCTGGAAAGAAAGGATACCTTCTGAATCTTCTTCGTGGAATCAGTAGGGACAAGTGGACCAAGATGTGGGAAAGATTAAAAGAAATTGCTCCACATTTTGAATATCAGTATCCATCCCAAGCTGGTGATGCTGTGGATATGATATGGAGGGCATTATCCCTTAAGACATCTTCAGTACGACTGAACATTAACAGGAAAAACAGATACCGTAGAACAGAGGTTTTCCTAACTAGCAATTGAAATGAAAGTCACTTGAAGGTGAAGAATAGTTGGTCGCTCATCATGGGTCGAAGATAACATTCAGCTATGCTGCAAGCTTCGGAACAGTAAACAAGCTCAGACTTGTTGATATCTATGGGGGCTTTTTGTTCCCTTTTACATTTTGTTCTGCTTGTTTTATTTGCGTATCATATCATAAGATAAGAGAACATTCCATTAGAAGGTTCCCTTCAAATGTCAATGCAATGAACTGGGTGCAGAGCCTACACTTTCTTCTCCTTTCTTCGTTAAATTGCTTGACATTTATATACAACCACAATCATTCATGCATAGAGGAGGAAGTCTTTAGATAAGGAGAGTTTAATAAGTACTTTTCTTCAAATGTATGCTTGTGACGTGTAATAACTAGGCATACAAAATTACGTATACCTTCTGTTTGTGGTGAAAAACTAGAAAAAGCACTATATCTACCTTGTATGGAGAGCCAGCATTATCTCTATAATGTGCTGGGCTATTGATTAACACCCAACAACTTAATATATATGGAGAAAAAGCTGGCTCCTAATTACTGAAGGTGGTTTACCTTAACAAATGCCATTGACAAAAACAGAATGAAAGTAATGGGAGCAGCCACATTGAGGATCTGTATATGTAGCAAAAACTACCAACCACATCATGCATCCATTTTGCCACATTGACAACCTCAAGCCATCACTTCCTTTGCTCTGAAAACTCTCTTGACAACGGCTTCAAACTCGTCAACCTCTGTTGTGAATGGGGTCTGATCCTTTGTTAACCGTTCGTTTGTTTGATTGAGTAGGATCATACATCATTGAAGGGGAGGGAGATAAGCTAACACTTGCATGCAAATCCTTCACAGCAGCAGCCTTTAACATACGTGAGTTTTGTGCTAATGGTAATATCCTCTGGTTCCATCTCAGAGCAAGATCCTTGCTTGTGAGGCTAGAAACTTTATGTGGCTGAAGAACTAAAATCCCAATACAAAGAACAAGGACAATCCCTCTATAGAATGAAATGGCCATGTTTGTTAGTATTGTAGAATGAAGAGAGAGAGACCTCTTCTTTGAAACAATGATACGAGATTGAGAAGTTTCTCTGATACTGCAATCTTCTTTATCACCGATGGCCTTATATATGTAGGAATAAGGCTGGCAGTTTATCTTTTATGGGATTTGTAATACTAAAGCTTGTAAAGCATAAGGAGGACCCAGAACATGTAGGGAAGTTAACAGATTCACCTCAATCATTGGCCTTACATACAAGCAATATTTATAAGGCTGCTTTAGAAGACACTGACAGGTTTGAACAAAAAGTTGTAGTTGGAACAATATCGTTGGGAAGATAAGTATCTTTTCATTTTAGTGCCACCTTCCCTATCGTTTCCCTGCTCTTTTTTACCAGACCATGATCAAAGACGGACACAATTCAGTTCCTGAACAAACTTCCCACATCGGCCTACCAAGTTGGCATGCGTATCTCTTGTCTTGTACTTTCTCTAGATCTTAAGCTTATGGCTTAACCAGAATGAGCCCAGTTGGATTTGTTAGCTCAGATGATGCAGGGTGATAATCAAATATCCGATCAGCAATATCGATATTAAGATTAATTCCATGAACATCGTCGCTGTGAGGTCTTTGCATGCTTAGATACTAGGAGGAGAACTGAAGCTTTAAAATAAATTGGACAGCCTATAATTAATCACTAATAGTTTCGTCGATTAATTACAAGATTAGAATATATCCTCATCTATCAGGCTAACAATTGCAGATAGTAAATGAATATAGAGAACTTGTATATCTTGCCCAAATGTCACTGCGATGTTTGTTTTTAAATCAAGTGGCTTAGAAGCTAAAAGCAACATGTTATCGTTGGATAGCAGAAAGCCATGAAAAGTAGAGATGTTGGGAGCTACTCAGCAAAAAAAAACACAAGCACTTGCTTTATTGTAATACCAACTTTAGAATTCCAAGCTCTTCTCTCCACACAACAGAAAACCAAGTCTTGTTTCCTGTTGCTAAATGGATGCCCTTTATGCTTTTCTTTGGATTGCCCGAACCTAAGCCTCTCCATTAAAAGTTTCAAAAGAAACAATCCATCCTAGCCAGTGACGGAGTCAAGAATTTAAAAAAGGAGGGTCCAAATATGTAATTTTTTAAAATTTTGAGAGCCCAGTTCACTAAATAACTATATTCTTATATATATAAAAATAGAAAGGGCGAAAAAAAAAAAGCTGGAGAGTATAATATTGGAAGCTAAGCTAGGATAGTAGACGGAGCCACTTGGAGCCAGTGGTGCATTGGACCCTCCAAAATCTTAAAAA
>JANKYF010000007.1:42080347-42095202 GCA_029829435.1 Erythroxylum hondense | reverse complement strand
CTATTTAAAATTACTTAATATTAATTTTAAATTTTTAATAAATATTTATTGAGTGACTAACGTGTTCATCACATAGGATAGAATTTACATAATTATTTAAATTTACTATATTAAAATAACTTAGAAAAAAATTAATAATATTTTAAGTAATATTTACTTCGTTTGCCCCCTTCATGAAATCAAGGGGTTTATGTTGCACTCGTTTGCCCCCTTCATGAAATCAAGGGGTTTATGTTGCACGTTGCTTAGTTTATTACTTGAGCTACATGACAACTGGAGGAAGAGATAATATGGAAAAATGGAACAATGAGAAAAGAGAGGGAGAGGCATGACGTTTCAGACATTTTAGAACGAAAGGCTTGGACTGGTCAATGTACTCGGAGGACAGGGCTCTCTCTTTTCAGCACGCTATAGTAAAGCAAAAGACGAAAAATAAGAAATTCCAAGTATAGAGCGGTTGCTTTCAGAAACTATCGCATTTAACTAGGAAAACTCTCCTTATCGGTTCTAATATAACATGAAAAATAAGGAAAAATTGACTGGATGGCCTGTTTTCAGCTGTAAGTTGTAACCCACTTCATCATATAATTATATTATTTCATTAGCGGGCAGAGCGTGTATTAAAAACGAGACTTGTGTCCTGAAACAATACATACCAGTATATATGTAAAGCCTGGAATTGTCCCCTGGAACAGCACCTGCCAAACATACACCCCAAGTATTCAAGTTTTTTTGTGCTATCAAGTTACAGGGTACATGTGTCCCCAGTTCATAATATTCCATGATATAACTTAAGAGCTAAGGTTCCAAAAGACAGAGCTTTGATAGGGTAATCTCTTTTTTCATTTCTTTAATCCTTTGTTACCACTCGACTACTGGACAGATCAACCTATGATTCATTGTCAGGAGACGTCGGAACTCAATTAAGCCAATTCTATTACACGTAATAATGGCCACAAAATGAGCTAATATAAAGAAGCGAAACTCGTCAATTACCGAAACCGAATCCAGTACTTCGTGATCGTCAATATCTGAATAGGAATAGCCACATTGTGTATCATCATCACTCACCAGCATTCTCACAACTATAATATCAAACTTGGATGTTAGAAATTTTCCCTTTTTATGATTATTTTACACACGACGCCGGAGCAGCTAAAACCATGTGGTTGCGTGGATTATGGCTATAAGCACATAGCCAATGTACTGCACGCACGCATGAAATAACATCGAATTTCTCAACATATCCAGGAGACCCCACCAAGATTTGCATGTAGTAAAATGCCAAATTTATGTACATACACAAGTATGAGGGGAAAATACCATGAAAAGTGAACAGGGCAAGAGGGAACAAGAAAGCAAAATTTTCACTTGAGCGTTTTCAACAAGAGCTCATGGTCCTACTGTATGTTTACCCACATCATTACTGAACTGTCGAATCATTGAAGAGGTTCTTGGTGGGGAATCGCTGCAGATCCAGTTGCCATTGTAAAGTACAAGCCCCGGCGTTGGCCTACCTGTAGGATGAATGCGACCTCAGTTGTGCTGCAGCTTCCTGATTCAATAAGAATAGGAAAACAAAGATATGAACGCGCATGTAATGTCCAACAATACTAACGGAAAAACTATATTTTTAATGGGGTGTCCAATTTCTACCGGTATTTGTCTTCTTCCCTGCACTATATATGTAGCATGGGAACAGAAATCTAGCAGCCCCCAGAGCAAGAAAATCTGTCAGGAAGGAAAACACTATGTTAGGAATGCAAACCATGCATTTCCATGGCAAAAAACAGCATCATAACTTCTCTTACAGAGAAAACTGTTGAAGCGTCATCATTGCCATCCGCATTGCTAAGGGACATGGCATGCCAAGGAGAAGTAGATCCATCGCAAGAGCATCAAGAGAACAGAACTAAAAAAGAAAACAAGAAGATAATTCCAAAATCTTACGACTGATAACAGCAAAAATATTTCTTGTGCATTATAAACATGGGAAACCATACAAAATTGTGGAATATCTCAGAATGATGTCAATCAAAATAGACGATGCCCCTGAGTAACAAGGAAACAAAAACCAGAGAGAAAAATAATTTCATTCTAATCCTCTGCATTTCTCTGATGAGTAAAAGAGAGGTGAATAGCAGGGAAGGAAAAATTGATACAGGAATGAGGAAAAGAAAATAAGCATCTATACCGACAAAGACCAATATAGCATCAAAATAGGAAGTTTGTAAGCATCATTCAGCTACTAGAGTTATAATATTTGACATTGAATTGTGCTTACAATTAGGGTTGCAAAGCGACAAAATGATGCTTCATTAGCATTCGTATCACCATACTCATCGTACTCTCCCTCCAGGAAACGGTGTTCAGCTGCTTCCATTGCCAAAATTTGATGATCATGCAAATCCAAGGGAGTTCCGGCAATGGTCCAACCATCACTGCAGAGAGGAAAGAGAGAAATTAGACAATCAGTGATTATAGATGGTCAAAAGACATGTCAATGTTTGTTCTCTCACAATATCAAACTGTCAATCATTGCCATACGGAGACATAGTCACCAATATAACAGCCACAGGTAATATTCCAAGAATTGAACTATACATCCATAAGCACAAACTAGGAAGATTCTAATAGAAAGAATGCAAGGTGTGCAAGTCCAAATAGAATAGAGGGAAGATGTTGAATGGCTTATTCCACCAAATTACCAATTATCATGCATACAGACTGATAAAAATTTGAGGAAACAAGCTTGATTTTTAGTAGTAAGAATGAACTTCCCCAATATCTATAATGGTATCTTCCAACTTCCCCAATATCTATAGTGATGTCTTCTGGCTGTGGGGGAGGCAGTGGTGCGGTCAGGTTGGTAAGGTTGTTGGTGACGTTTTTTATTTTTATTTTTTGGGAGCAAGTCAATGCTTGGATTCAGCTAATATTCAACAATCAGGCTAATTTTTATCACCAAAAAGTCAACAAATATTAGGAGTCAACTTCTTGGAGAACAAATATGATACATCATCTTATTTATGCCTTTAGTACATTCCATTATTGGCTTATCAAACCAAAGGCTATTGTTCATGAATTACAAAAGGTTCAAAGGGTATGCAGATAAATGCCACCAAATAGCACAAGCTTTTGATAATGTGCCATAAAACGTTTAAAAGAAAACTAGTTGCTTGTTAGTAATCAATCCTAGCCTAGTGTTAGTAATCAGTCACAGCCCATAGTTCAGCCTAAGCCCATCCAAACCTACATTCGTAGGGGCAAGATGGGGAAAGGAACCATTGTTGCCACATAGGCAGGTTGTTAGGCAAACTGTTGTGAGTTAGTTATGGAGAGAGATTGTATAGCGTACAACAAAGGGAATATAGCTTGAACATAGGAGAGAGGGAGGATTCATTGATTCATCATTTTAGACACATTTTACTGGCCTGGAGAATATTTTTCCAGGAGGAGCTGCTGCTATAATTCTATCTAATATGTAAATAATACAATCTCTAAAGTTCAACCTATCAATTGGTGCCTTCATTGAGAGGCCAAGTGGGTAGAGATTGTATGCAAACTAGAATGGAAGTGGTAGAGTAAGGATAGGGAATTACCAAGTATCAATTTAAAGAGGTTCTACTGTATAAAGCTTTTATTGCTAATCTAGACAGAATTGATATTCCAAAAAATGTTCAAGAAGCTCTTAAAGTTCCAGAATGGAGAGAAGCTATTTTCGAAGAAAAAAGGACACTTGGAAAGAATGAAACATAGGAAAAAGTTGATTTGACAAAAGGAAAGAAACCCGCGAGGTGTAGGTGGACATTTACAGTCAAATATAGGGCTGATGGCACCATTGAGAGGTATAAGGCGAAATTGGTAGCTAAAGGCTACACTCAGACCTATGGGATGGACTACAAGGAAATATTACCACCTATGGCCAAACTAAATACTATAAGATTATTGTTATCAGTAGCCGTTAACCTTACTGGCCACTTCAGCAACTTGATATCAAAAACGCTTTCTTGAATGGACAACTAAAGGAAGAAGTGTATATGAAACTTCCTCCAGGCTTTGATGAGGAAGGAGGAAACAAAGTATGTACACTAAGAAAGTCTCTATATAGACTGAAGCAATCACCACGAGCTTGGTTCGAGAGATTTGCCAAAGTCCTTAAAACAAAAAGATATACATAAGCACACTCCGATCACACAATGTTTTTCAGAAGTAGAGAAGGTAAGAAGATAATTTTGATTGTGTATGTTAATGATATTATCTTAACTGGTGATGATGCAGAGGAAATCACAAGACTTAAGACAGCTTTGAAGAAAGAATTTGAAGTTAAAGACTTAGGAGAAATGAAGTGTTTTCTGGGCATGGAAGTAGCAAGATCACAGAAGGGAGTTTACATCTCACAAAGAAAGTACATTCTTGATCTCTTAAGAGAGACTGGAGTGTTAGGATGCAAACCAAGCTCTACTCCTATTGACAGTACAAAATTTGGGGATGAAGATGATAAACTTGTCAATCGTGAAGAGTATCAAACACTAGTGGGAAGACTAATTTATTTGTCTCATACTAGACCAGATATTGCTTTTGTCGTGAGTGTTGTTAGTTGCTATATGCATGCACCAAGGAGAAAGCATTTGGAGGTAGTCTATAAGATCCTACAGTATCTATCTAAAAGGTACTCCAGGAAAAGGGTTGCTATTCAAGAAAGGAGATCAAAGAACAATTAAAACATATACTAATTCAGATTGGGCAAGTTCAAAAGAGGATAGACGATCAACCACTGGATATTGTACTTTTGTGTGGGAAAATTTTGTTACTTGGAAAAGTAAGAAGCAAAAGGTGCTAGCCAAGAGTAGTGTTGAAGTTGAACTAAGAGATGTTGCAAAAGGGATGTGTGAAAGCCTTTGGTTAAAGAGAGTGTTGATAAAATTAGGAATCGGGTTTGAGATATCCATAAAACACTATTGTGATAACAAGGCAGCCCTAAGCATGGCACACAATCCAATCCATCATTTTTGAACAAAACATGTTGAGGTTGATCGACATTTCATCAAAGAGAAGATAAAAGATGGGACAATATGCCTAATTTATGTTCCAACAAAGAAGCAGACAGCTGATGTGTTTACCAAAGGACTTCAACGACAAGCATTTGGAGAGTGTATTAGCAAGTTGGACATGATAGATATCTGTGATTCAACCTGAGGGGGAGTGTGGTCAAAGATATGTATGTCTCATAATATTATGATCTGATCATAATCAGATCATTTAGATTAGACAGCAGTATCTTATAGAGATATAGCATCCTAGGATTATATTTCCATATCTATACAGATTTTCTACCTTATTTTGTAAACCCTATTCGTGTTTATATCTACTGCAGTCTCTAGCAAATAAGCTCTAATTCATATATATATTCAGAAAATCTCACACAAATTACTACAATTGTATATCATTTTTTATGCCAAAATGTGTTATGTGCATTTTTTACCGGGTCCCCGGCTAGAATCACACATGCAAGTTTCCCTGCATGTGGCTCATCCGCACTTTCCGAGGCGTTACCAGTGACTCGGCATGGGAGAGAAGGCGGCTGAACTGCACATTTTTGTGTTCAAAGCATTGTCTGAGTGAGTAGGAAGCGCCTATCAAGCAAAGCTTTCTTGAAAAAGCGGAGCTGTTTCCTTTTCGGCGTCCGCCTTTGATTTAGGTGTTGGGGCAAGCCCCAAGAATCAAAGTCTAGGTATATATATATATAACTTAATACACCTAGTTCTCTCTCAACAGATATCTTATTTAAGAATATTATAATTAACATACATTTTCTATAATTATATGAGAGTTCATCAGAACCCTTCCTATTTTCTGCTTTTTCAACTTAGAAATCTAGAAATATTGCACCTCTAACAACAAATCAGTAATAAAGTTGTAATGTTTCTACACTTACTCCACAGTTTTGATACCCTGAGCAAGCTTTCGCATCAGAATTTGCTGCTTTTCAGGAAGTTTCTTTTGAGCATGGAACTCAGAAAAACTTCTTTTCAACATGTCCTCCACCTGCAATTATGCCACCCAATAATCCCAACTGTAGTCAATGTGCAAAAGCTTGAAACAGGTAACCACTTCCTTTAGAACTTTAATGTAATGAAGCAAAGAATATGTAACGATTGTATTAGTGTAAGAAAAGTTATAGCCAATATACAACTGCTAAAGTTGGTAGAAGTTAGTAATCTTTTCACAAACTAAAAGATAATCTAATCTTCTAATTACCTTCAATTCTTCCACACGGAGGAGGTGCAAGATCATAATATAAGTCAATCGAAACTGAGATTCAAGCCTAGTTGCACTCCCAACTATAGCATTTTTCAAGTCACTCTCTTCTGGGATTTCATCACGACACATTACAATGACAGTACCAGTTTTGTCAAGTCCTCGTCGGCCAGCACGACCTGCCATTTGAGTATATTCTCCTGGAAGTAACTGCCTAAATTCCTTGCCATCAAACTTCCTTAAAGTATCAAACACAACCTGTAAAAGTATCAGAACAAAACACATTGAGGAATATCATAAATAACCAGTTACAACCACACCCATCAAAGTATTACATGTAGGTGCTGGATGTGTTTGTCTAGTTGTTGCAACATGCATAATAATTTGCATGCTTGACGATATACACAATCACTGCCCGACCAACATCTAACTCGGAAAGAAATGAAACATTAAGTTACTGTTGACCATACTATTATAGTTATCATATTAAGAGAGTAAACACACACATCAGACAAACAGTAAATCCATATCAATATGTGTTTCAATTTTTCAAGTCAACCGAAACCAATCACTTTAGTCCAGCAAAGCTCCCTAATTCCTTCTCCGCATCATAACCCTCACGGTTAGCCACTAAAAACATCCACAAGAAAAACATGCAGTATAAATAGCAAAATGTTAACATGCACAAATCCAAATGATAGCACTAGACCTTATTAAACCTTTACAATGGTTCATACGAAGAAGAAAAAGAATATAAAGAAAGAGAAATCTCCACTCACAGTTCTAGCTGGGGCATTGACACCCATAGCAAATGTCTCAGTTGAGAAAAGAACCTACAATAGAACCATACATAAACATCAACAAAATATATCACCTTTAGGCACCATCTTATAAAAATATTCAAGTATACAATGATGGTGAACACCAACTCTTATGCACTTTATAAAGAAAAGAGAAGGAAAATGTGTTTGAAACCATTCTAAACATGAATGTAATTCAATACAAAGGCAATACGGTGATCACAGATACTACCTTGATCACACCACGACAGAAAAGCATTTCAACAACTTCCTTAACAATTGGAAGTAGACCTGCATGATGCACACCAATCCCTCTATGAAGAAGGTTCTGAACTCTGACTATCTTTCCATCAAATAGTAAGCACAAATCGAAAAGTAGATTATCATCAGTGTTATATGACCATCAAACTTGTCAAACATACTGCTGTTTATAGGCTATCAAACCTGAGGTAAATTCCGGTCTGATCCCTTCAGACGTGAAAATGCTTTATCACAGAAAACACGAATCTCACTCTTCTCAGAACTACTGGTCAAGTCCATACTGAACATGCCATCAGCCGATTTATCACATCGGTTCTTCGAGAAACAAAACATAACTACCTGAGGTAATATTAGCCATGCAGAACATAAGAAAACCAAAACAGAAAAGATAGAATGACATGACTGCATAAGTGAGTGTGCAGCTCCAAGATGTATTGAGAAAACAGAAAACATAAATCTCGCTCTTCTCAGAACTACTGGTCAAGTCCATACTGAACACCCCATCAGCCGATTTATCACAACAGTTCTTTGCAAAACAAAACATAACTACCTGAGGTTGTAATATTAGCCATGCAGAACAAAAGAAAACAAAATTATTTCTGTGTCATATACAAAAAAGACAGAATGACATGACTGCATGAGTCAGTTTGCTGCTCCAAGATGTATTGAGAAAATTTGTTTAAAATAAGAAAAGGAAATTTTATGGTGTTCAGTTCAGGACTTTCCCACGTGAAAAATTCAAAGTAAATACTATCCTAACAGATCATAAACTTCCCTGTCTTGAAAATCCGAACTCTTCTACAAACCCAAAAAAATACAGAATTCTAACATTCTGAAAACTTTCAAAGGATAAACAGAGTATCATCTCTTTGTTGCAGGAAAGCAAAATTGCCAAAGATTGTATGGAAACGCCACATCGTCCACATTATAAACAGAGATACCGTGTTCAAATTTTCAGAAGAATGTTCTATCAATGCATTATGTAATTACACCCATGCTGAAGACTGTTTCCCTACATCTTCTAAGAAATTCCTTCACAATCTTCAAAAAGTGCATAAAGAACTAAGAAATCAAGTCAAATATGATCCAAGACAATTGGAAAGACGGAAAAAAAAAGACCTGTTTAATAACAGAATTAGGGAAAGATACCAAACATACAGGTAACAGGGACTTCTTCAAAAGCTTATTAACAAGCCGCAACAATAAAGAAGCATCAGATCTCCTTAGTCCCAAGTTATTTTGGCCACTTCCATTGTTTTGATTTTCCCAGCTAGTCCTAGACAAGCTACCCGTATTCTGGGTAGCAGAATGCTTGTTCTGTTTGGTTCGATTAAGGTTTTCACGTTTCTGACCACGAGCTGCATCATGCAATCCTGACGACACATGTGATCCAGTGTTGACGCCTGAATGCTTTTTCTTATAGGCATCCTTAGCAAGTTTCAATCCCTGACTTATAAAATTCTCATTTTCACAAATTTTGTATAGCTCTCCAGCATAAAATATACAATGCTCCAGTGGGACAGGCCTTTTTGTAGTTCTGTAACATATAAGAGCATGGTAAACAAAAATTACAAGGCAACTGAGACAATATTTCAAATTGGTACTTGTTCTTTCTTATCAGACTTAAAAACACGAAATGACAAAAGTTCATAACTAGTCATGAAACTCAAACTCATAAAAGTAAAAGTTTCAATGTAATCCAGTAACAATTTAAGCACTTGCCCAGTGATACAAATTTTTTTCTGCTTTGTCCGACCAATCCAGTCTGCAAATTCATAAGTATTTGGTACCTGCATACAATAAGGAACACTTTCAATAACAAATACCTAAAAGAGCAAAGAACAGAGTTACAGAGACTGATAAATGATAGTTCTTATTTGCAAGTGTCTCTGCATGTCACAACTAATCAAAAAAATTGTGCCTGCAAGCAAAACTGCTTTTAACTCAAGCACTCCACATAAAACAGCACAGCTCATGTTTCCTTCAAGTTTTCTAGGGAGAACATCTTTCAGAACATAAAGATGAGCGGGCAAAAAGAGTTGTATGGTACGCAAAGTGAGCTACTGAGACATATTACCAGTCATATACATTAGCAACCTCGTGCTCACTTAACAAAAGTTCATAATCTAAGTCATTGAATTTTTTTAAGAGAAATTTAAGTGAATACTAAGCAGCAAAAGTTCTAAAATCATAGGCCTCTGATGTTTTAACAAACAAACCAGGCAGTAGGTAAACTCGAAAACAGTTCATCCATTTGGTATTTCTACCCACTGTTTTTAGATTGTCAAACTCAATGAAATCAATCACAAGAAAGACAAAGAAGTAAGACACCATCATAAGAGATGAAGACATAGCATGTCACAAAATAAATAACAACGAAAGATATTTTGGTGCCATGAAGACATAGCATGTCACAAAAAAAGGAACAATGGAAGATATTTTGTTGCCATAAACAAATTGAGATATGTTAGATGTTCCACAAGATTGATAATGCTCAGGAAGATAACTGCCTCACTCTCTCTGCTTACAAAAGCTACAGCGGACCTAAATTCAGGGCCCTGATTGTCAGTGATTTGACAAATTATAACAATTATCATATGTAATTTCAACCTATAAGCACCTACCGTGGCTGAGAGGAGGATAATATTTATATGCCTTGGTAACATGATTATAACTTCTTCCCAGACAACACCTCTTTCGACATCATTGACATAGTGCACTTCATCAAATATGACCTGTCCCAAAAGACATAGCAGACAGAAGCAGAAGTTCATTTCTTGTTTATAAAAGTGGAATATGCCAAAAGTATATATATGAAAGAACCATATACATCAAACAGAAAGGAGATTACAGTTTTAAACCAGAAAAGGCTACCCTTTTACCCATTCTATATCTCGTATAATGTCAGCTCCACGGTAAAGCATTGACCGTAATATTTCAGTAGTCATGATGAGACAGGAAGCTTCTGGTCTTATGCTAACATCACCAGTGAGAAGGCCAACGTCAAATTTGCCACAAAAATCCCTATACTTTTGGTTGCTGATGGTCTTAATGGGAGCAGTATAGACAGCTCTAGTGCAGTGCTGCAACACAGGAAAATCTTGTAAGATGGCATACAGCCAAAAAAGGGAGAAAAGAAAAACCAATGCAAACAGATATCAGACTAATTAGGAACTTCGTATATAATATATGAGATGTAGAAAACAGGAGAAAGTTAACGTAGTTTCAGAAGATTGTACTTTCGATGCCAATGCAAAGGCATATTCTGCAACAACTGTCTTTCCAGCTGATGTATGAGCTGCAACAAATACAGAATCTCCCTTCTCCAAATGATATATAGCCTAACAAACATAGAATATAGATTAAGAGAGGAAGTAAATGGTTATGCCAGCAGAGTGAGATCTTTTTATAACTTTCAACCTAGCAGCTGTCTTTAATTATAAGATGATAGAAAGAAATTCAAGCACTGCTTGGTATGGGTTTGGTCAACAATACTAACTAACATCAAGCAAAATCCCAAGTTATGAACCACAGGGTTTAAAAGGACTGCAAAATACAGCATCTAGAACAAGATGAAAGTGGTTTTAGAAATAAGAAAAGGTAATTAGCTTGAGTGGAGCCTGTTCAAACGTATGTCGCAAGATCTTAATCGCTACCAGATAACCAGCACTATAAGCACCCACAGTTCTGACCATGCCAAAATCAAAATAATACATAAAATGAGAGTTTACAACAGGGACCAGCGTAGTTGGTGACATTGGAAATAGGGAAATATTTTCATAGAAAATAATGCAAGCCTCATGGATAAGTTACATCAAAAGCAGAATATACAAAATCCATGTTCCACAGGGACCAGAAAAAGAATAAAGAAGAAAAAGCATAACAGAAGAACAAAGGGGAAGTTCTAGTAAAGAATCCTGAACTAAAAATATCGTGCACCATCAGGCACTTACAAATATTCAGCAATGTTAAACAGATATTCTAAATGTCAGCAAGGCAAAAGTAAGTTAAAGGATGACTTGCTGAAGCAAAAAGTTCAGAGAAGAAGCATTAATACTGAGAATACAAGTGGTAATGTTATATAGGCCCGAGTTGGACATCCAATTGCTTCCATTTGAATTATCTGGAAAATGTTTACTCTTGAGGATAAAGATACCAGGACAAAAACCATAACACGGTCACCCCCTAATAATCTTTAGGACAGAAAACCAGATATTCAAAATGCACCCGCACCACCAAACAAGCTTACTTAATCATTCTAATAAGAATATTAGCATATATCAGTACCTCCTTTTGAAATGCATCCAGTTCAAATGGAAAACTAATTGCCATATCAGGAACTATTTCAGAGAAATGTTCTGCAATCCCTTCACCACTGCCACTAAAAGCCCAGGCCTGCAAAAGGAGGGAGTTACATAGTTACATAGGCAAGATACAATTTCTTAGAGCATTGACACAGTTAGATTGTAAGCAAAACAAAATATCATCCTAATGTCTGAATAACTGAGATAACCGTCTTCCCCTTAAAAACGAGATACCTCTTTCTGCTGGTCTCCATCATCATTACTAGCTGCCTTTGATCCTGAAGGTGGCTCAGCTGAATTAAGTGACAAAAGCTCATCCAATACGGACGATTCACATACAGACTCATTGATTGACACATCAACCTCGCTCACTTCAACATCTGACTTCGTAGGTTCCTCTTTTGTCAAATGATCTTTCCAATCAACATCAGTATCAGCTAATCAAATAAAAGGTAATAACAAAGAATCACAAAATTCTGGAATCTACAAAGATCAATGTTTCAGAAACCAATTTATCATGTCAGTATAAATTAAACTAAATCAACTACACTTCACTCTAGAAGATACAATCCAGAGTACTTTATTTTATCGTAGACCTGACTACATAAAACCTAACAAGAATAAAGGAGCATGGACACTGCATTAGTTCAAGTTCCTAAAACTAAGTTACCAAATCTCATAAAAGTAGCAACAAAATCATAGTCCATCGAAGTCCTCAAAGAAATAATGGACAGTGGCATCCTTCATCGTTTGGCATGAAATGGTCATTTTAAAGGACATTCTTGTGCCCTTTTTAATTTAGCCACGGATTGATCACAAGATCAAATTGAAACCTAAATTTCTGAGTGCGATTAAAGTCTATTACAACATAAAGCCATGTTCAAGCCCAATGGTAGTCTCCTTGCTGTGTACATGGAAAGAAATTATAAAAGGGTATTTTATGTTCTGATCATCACCATCAAATGTACCAAAAATCATAAGCAACTAGCAGCCACCGTAATACTTTTTGTGATAACATAGGACAAAATATGCTTCTTCATTATCATTCAATATTTGGATCTATAGATTCATACTATGAATGATGTGCCTCAGTGTCAAGCACATGCCAAGAGCTTGTTTTGTTATCAAGCTTTGACCTTACTTTATTAGATCAAAATATTTCTCCACGGTTTGCAAAAGAACTCAACTCTGAAAGATGTGTTTTTGTGTAAACAGATATATGCAAATCATACATACCATCTCCCTCATACTGTACAACATCCTCTTCCCAGGCCTTCTTAAACAAGTCATCAAATTCTAGAGACAACTCATTCTGCAAAAGTATTATCAGCATGTAACATGTAATTTCAAGATTTGCAAATAATTGCAGCAGTAATAGATGATAGCACAACTAACCAGTTTCTTATCTGATTTGCTGCCAAGTGAGCTCTGTTCCTTGTAAGTATTCCACGAAGATGGATATGCCTTAAAGATTAAGGAAATAGAAAATGTTGATACAGAAGCACATGTATTAAACAAACCATGATTTCATGAAATCAAAACCTATGACTTTCTCATTGAGCTTTCTAATTTTGTTGATATCATGTTGGTCACCTTAAGATCACCAAGGTCTAATCCTTGCTTAAAACCTGGGGGAATTGTCTGGACTGGACCAGCATTAAGCACTTCATGTAACCATTCACCATTTAAAGCACCTTCCGGGAGGATTCTGTCCAGAGACTGAGATTCTTCTAACCCCCCAGGACGAAAAGGACGACTGTTTATGCTTCCTCTCACAAAATCTTTAGCAGACCCTGCTATGCGTGGCAAAGCACCAGACTCTTGTGCTCCAACCATTATATCTGACACATCCACCTAAATTCGCAACATCTTCCAGGAGTTAAAAGGACAGAGAGAACAATCTTCTGTGGCAGCCAATATTCAACTCAAAGTGAATAGTACCTAACTTAAACTTGAGGTGCTAAGTTGATTAAAATGCAACCTCCATAGAAGATACAAATTTCAATCATACCTCTACTGATTCAGGATCCCATATTCCATGGGCATTCAATTTTCGCACGTACGGTAGCTCCCATTTTGGAACAACAACAATTCGTGGCAACGATGGCTCTAGGGGCACTTTTGCCCTGCCAAACCAGTCAAAATCCCACTGCCTTCCAGCCTTTTCCACAGCAAATTCATCAGGATCTAACGTCGGCCTGAGAAATTCCTCCTCAATATGTTCCTTTAAGGATTCACAAGTTTCCCTAGGAAATGCAGGGGGCTGGAATGAATGTACATAAAAAAAACCAATTATAAAACAAGTAATGGTTCAAATGAATGAGTTAGAAAACAAAAACTGAAAGCAAGCTTCAATGAAACAAAATGAGTGCGTTCTACAAGACACATCCTGTAGGTTAAATAAGTCACATGTGATCTTACTGTGTGGTAGTACTTTTTTCTGTATCAATAGGGTATATTTTTCCCTGATAAAATCTACATTAAAATCTCAATACCGACTTGACACAATGTCTATCAATACACAGAAGAGCCATCAACGCACAACTTAGACCCTCCACGACATCAAATTCCTAGTTCCGCTTTCCCAAGAACGGGCCTCAGCATCAACTAGCAAACAACAAACCAAAAAGCAAGTAACTGTTTACTTCAACATTCACAGTACACACATGGAGAAAAGAAAACATCTTTGTACAACCCTAGCTCATTCAGAACAATGAAAAACCAGAGCCACTATTCTACATCCAAGGACCTAAAGTCGCAAAATGCAATTAACAAGGTCAAGAGAACCTAAACTGAATAGAAGTGACTTACAAGGATGAAATCAGGAAGTGACTTCACCGGATTGGAGCGCTCCACGGTGGATAGAGGCTCCACCCTAAGGTGACCACTGTGGCCGGAGAACCCGACCCGGAAAGAGAGCTCATCTGTGGCTTTGATCCGGTTCATTTACAAATTACCATCCACTGGGGTGTTGAGTTGAGGAATGGTTCTCTGTCGGAGCTGAAATTCAAAGACGATGGGTTTTTCTTTTTCGCGGGTTTTTAACTTACGGTTGATGGGGAAGAATTAGAACTAGAACCATTAAAAAGTAAACGTCGAACGTGCACTGTCGTTCCTCCGAGACGATCTTAGGTGCCTGTTTGGCTTCTCGGTTTTAAATTATCGTGCCATCGGTTTATCGTTATTCTATCTCGTGGATTGACACATCTGACGTCGTTTAAGTGATAAT
>JANKYF010000007.1:41988705-41998822 GCA_029829435.1 Erythroxylum hondense | reverse complement strand
GACATCTATGGTATCAGAGAAGAGTGAATGTTAAGTTATGAGCAGTTGGAGTCCGGTCTCCGGGTCGGGTTCCGACATCGCGACGTTTTTTAAAACGTCACAGAAGACCTTTTGTGATGCTTTTTTGGAAACGTCGCGGAAGATGTTTCGTGACGTTTTTTTGGAAACGTCGCGGAAGACGTTTCGCTACGTTTTTAAAAAACGTCGCAGAAAGATCAATCTTTTAGTGACGTTTTTTTAAACATCGCGGAATGTCCGTATAATTTGTGACGTTTTATAAAAAACGTCGCAGAAACTTTTTACCTACACCACATTTTGCGACGTTTTTTGTGACGTTTTAAAAAACGTCGCAAATTGTATTCTGTGATGTTTTTTGACATTTTGTGACGTTTTTTAAACGTCGCGGATTGACTTATTTTGTTGTCGTGACGCTTGGAACACAACGTGAAATTCTAGTCAATTTACTTGGTTGGAATTATGTTTAAGGAAGAAGGACCTCCACCTCTCCAGGGCTTGATTGATAGTCCATTTACAGTCTTAACCTCATGTCTCTCAAAAACTACTTTAGCCACCACCCAATCTTTCCAAACTCGATGAGACTATGTCATGTCCACAAAGATTGAGTGAAAATATGAATTAAATTATTTTTAATACTATTGGACAAAAGAATTTAATTTAAATTTGCTTAATTAAAACAGAGATTAGATGACTAATTAAAGTAAATCTAGTTCACTACTCATTAATTAAGTTGAGGAATTGCTAACTACTTATGAAATGCAACACTAAACTAAAGATGGAGTTAATTTAAGACATGAGTTCTCTTGTAGCTAAATTTCAATACCTTACTAAATCTACTTTATGGATAACTTTAATTTTTCTTGATGTTTTTACCCACTAGTGATTAACCCTCTTCTCCCAAAGGTGAGCCAACCATTTCTCTTTAGAAAAATCCAATAATCCCTTACTTAAGTAATTTCCTAAGGGGCATTAAGAACAAATCAAATCTAACCTCTTGGAACTCCTAGATTTACCTATACATTGAGAAATTTCAGTTAATTTCTCTCCTATCTTCTAAGAAAACCACCCTTCTCCCACAGATATTAATTCACCTAGTAATCAAATCCATCACCAAGGACTTCCATTCAAGCACAAAGAGAAATCAACAAGGAAATGAAAGGTAATCATAAATTCAACTTAGCAAAACATCACTACAATCTCAAATCCCCTAGAAGAACATAGGAAATTTAGTCACTCATCATGTTTATCAACTCAAAATAAAAAAAATACAAGGATGTAAGGAGAAAAGAGAGAAGGAAAACTCCAAAGGATGAGTCTTCAAGTCTTACAGTTGAGTGCTAAGCCTTTCCAATTCTCCTTGGCCTTTCCCTTTTCTCTTTCCCTTTTCTCATGTTGCTTCTCGATCCTTCTTTTATTCATAGGTGAATCATGTTTATTTTAACCAACTTGGGTAAAATGATCTTTTCTTTCTCTTGATAGTTGTTAAATTTTGGTTTTTTTTTTAATGTTATAACCTTGTATTGATGTTGCAACATCAAGGTTCAATTTACTCTTCATTATATTAACGAGATAGTTATGCTATAGTAATATCAAAGTTCCAACTTGCTCTCTGCTCCCAAAGTTATAGCTTCAAAGACAAAAAAATTGTACAACACTTGCACTCATTTTCTAAAAGTTTCTCCCTATTGTTTTTAACTTCATTCCTACACCAAAACAACACAATTAAGTTAGAGGACTACAAAATAAAAGTACTTTAAACTTCAAGATGGGGAAAACAACAAAGTATTTCATACAAATATCACCTCCCACACTTAGTCAATTATTAGTTCCTAGTAAATGCTAACTAGGAAAGAAAAACATTCAAAATAAACAAGCTATCCAATTTAGATTACTACCACGGTGAAATCAAGAATATGCCATGCCTTTTTAATAATTGAAATTTTCATATAAGTAAGAAAAGTTGTGTTTTTGTTCCAATGGGTAGAGGTTCACTCACTTTTCCTCCTTGAATGGCTTATGTGAACAATGAACACTCTGCATTTTATGTTGGAATTTCAACCATAAGCTTACAAAAGAGCTTAAACTCACTTAATAGGTGTCTCAGATAACCTTTGGGCATAATGGTCTTTTTTCGGTTATAATGGGGCTGGGTTTAATATGAAAGGCATTTGTTGGAGGTCTTTTCGGTGGAAGTTGCTAGCAAAATATAAATTCATGACCTAACATAGCTAGATTGTGTACTAAAACTCCCCCTTTTCCTCTCTTTGAACTATTATTTCTACGCAACATGTGTGGACTTCTGGTTTTCTTCTTGGCTCTTAAAATTTGAAACAAATAAACACACCCCTTATTCATTTTTTTTCTTTTCTTTTCTTCTTTTTATTTTTCTTTTCTAATTGGTTTTTACTAAATTTCACTTTTTTTTAATTAAGGTTTCAACAAAGACATTTCTTCTGAGCCAACTTTCAATTATTATTTTATATGAAGTAAACATGGTTCCTACACTCTTCCTTACTAAATTTCAAGCCATTGCAAGACTCTTCAACCTATGTCTAACCCTATAGCTTTTTACCCTGTACTTAAATTGTTCTATCAATCTCCCTCATTATCTCTCTTTACTTTTTGTTATATCCATTATTTTGCTAGCTGAAGATTCAAATATGGGGGCAAATGAAAGTGGTTAATTGTTTTAATGTAGGGTTCATGAAAAGAACATGCCATAGGCTCAAAGGGGTTTCTTTAAAGGGAAAAAATGGCTATTTGGAAGTAAGGTTTTATCAAATTTGCCATTATATTATTTAGGTCATATATGACAATTGTATGTTGGCAAAGATCCTTAAGCAAGTTATAAATCCATTATAAAGCAAAACTCACTCAAAGAAAGAAATATTCACAATTAGTAAATGATTGATTATTAGGCCTAAAAATTGCTTACCATGTTCAAGTTCTACCTATTACAACAAAAGCGTACTTTAATTACTTGCAAAATGTTGGCATTATTAAGCATACATGGTATTATGTCTCTACAAAGAAAGAATCATCAATTAGGGTCCCTACATACATAACATTTCCTAAATGCAATCTAAATGATCCTAATCATGCTACTACATGCTTGAAATGAGAAATGGAAAGAAACTAGTAATGGAAAGAAAAGAAATAAAATGCATAATAATCTCATAATGACTTATTTAGAGAAGCATTTGTTGAAGGTTGAAGATTTGGGTTTGAATAATTTCTTGATGAAGATGCAGAGTCTCATTCCATTTTTGGTCCAATGTAGCTATATTTGCATTGAGCTAATTTAAAGACAAGTTCACCCCTCTCAAAGTCAAATAATCTGGGTCAATAACTTGGTGTAAGTTCTAGCGAAATTACTTTTTTTTTATTGTTGTATATCTATTTCTTGTCCTTCAACCTCCATTAGAGCACCCATTTTCTTTCTCATCCTTAACTCCCTAGCTTTTCCCACTTATTCTTTCTACAATAGTAGAGCACATAATATAGGTACCTTAGCAAAGTGTTTTTTTTATAAGGATCATTAGGAAAAGACACTCCATCAACTAGCATTAAGTTAATAAGTAACTTTAGGAAGATCATATTCTTCTTTGGATCTTTATCAATCTTGTGGATGCTTTCATTGAATATCTTGCCAACAAATAGGCATTTTATGCTTGATCTTGTAAAGTAACTTAACAAACTCAATTAATGAATTAATTCCAATTCTTAAGTTTAATAGGGAGTTCGACAATTGATTGATTGGGTAATTATTTCCTTCCTTCCACAGAACTTCTTTTTCATATAGGTTTTGATATAATTAATATGGAATGAGATTAAGCCCTATAATGTTCAATCTAGCATAAGCAATTCCCAAATGCTTATTGACTCTTTCTACTAAGATATTGACCGACTTGCATCTAATTGTTATATAATTAATTAACTATTTCTAGCTTTCCCACTTGGCAAGAAGCATTGGCATAAAATTCCCTCACATACTTGATGGAAGCAAAGTTTGGATGGTCACACCATTTCTTCTAATTTTGGAATTTTGGTTAATGTTACAATGATGATATTCTTTGGATCCTTGAAATCACAAGCTTTTTAATGAGTCATACTCCTGACATTGTGCTTTCCATATAACTCATTAGCTTCATTAGAAACAAATTGTGAGAGTTGCTCTGGAGGAGGAGGAAGAGGTGTTCTCTTTCTCTTTCCTTAAGCAATATGTTATTTTGCTTATTTCATCACATCCCATTTTCTTATAATAGTGAAGGTTGAAAACCATGTAAAGAATTAGAGAGATTGAAGTCAAAATAAAGTAGATAAATTGTGAAGAAACATAATTAATTAAGAGCAAATCATTAAGTCAAGAACTACAATAATCCTCTTCTTGGAAGCACAAAACAGCCCTAGACATGATAATTACAAGTTTTGAACTGAATATATGCATAATGGATTATGACAAATAAGCAACTTAATGATGATATAAAACCATGACAATATGTTGTTCAATGGAGGATTTTATTTTAGACATGTTCCCAGCAACATAAAGATACTAATTATACTTATAGTTAAAGGAAAAATCTTCTTCAAACAATCAGTATAATTAGTGAAAACGCTTTGCTTGTTATCATCCAATGTTTATGCCCAAGAACGAGAAAAAATGGTTTGTTCAAATTCAAGTTATGTGGTTCAAAATGGATAAATAAACTAAATAAACATGTAAACTTGAATTTCACATACATAAAAAAGTGCACTCAATTATGTAAGAACAAAAACGATGTAGGTCTTTAAAAGTTGCTATCGATACCATCAAGAATAGAATCTGATAAGCATGATTATGAACTTCAAATGGTGTTAGCTCTGAAAGAAATTATTAATAAAGAGCAAGAACAAGCATAATTTTAATATTTTCATATCAGGTTCATCATGCTAAAACATTAGGTTGTATCTTTGTAAGGGAATTTAACATTTTGCTACTCACTATTTGAGATTGAAACTAAAATTGAAAGTTAAAATTGAAGAGATAATATTAGGATCATTCACTTCCGATGAAAAATTAAGCAAATCGAAGTAAAAAATTCATTAAGTTGTGGAATGCGGGGAAAAATAGGAAAGAAAATACTGGTGGGAGCTATTGCGTCAATTAAACCAGTGTTTTAACTTAAAATAATTAAACACCCAGGGGCATGTGCATTAGCTTGGTGCAAGGGCAAAAATATTTGGGAAAAAACACAGCAACTACATAGAAGTAGCACTATAACATCAAACATGTAAGAATTAAGGGTAGTTATATAGGAAATGCAGGTATTTTAAACAAATAAAAACACCACCATGACTAACAAGAGGAAAAAAAAAAGCTTGAGGTGGTTGCTCTAGGTTATAGTTGGTGCATTGAAGTGGCTATTGATATTATGGATAAAGATAGTTCTAATAATGTTGTTTCATTGGCTTAGAGCTAACGTATTGAGATAACATGATGTTATAACATTGTTCTAATGTAATAGCCTGATGACAAATTTGTAAAAACTTAGCTCGTCATTTCAATACCTAATTAGAG
The DNA here is from genome assembly GCA_029829435.1 of Erythroxylum hondense. NCBI lineage: Eukaryota > Viridiplantae > Streptophyta > Magnoliopsida > Malpighiales > Erythroxylaceae > Erythroxylum > Erythroxylum hondense. Next base: position 41,993,247 of record JANKYF010000007.1, on the reverse strand, counting down.
TTAGAAAATTTTACCTAAAATTCGCTTATTTTTTGCTTTCTTTTAAAAGCTAACATCAGAATTCATTAATGTTCAACTTACCTGAAGTCCAAAATTAAACCCTTAAATTGCAAATGGTTTCTCGAAGCTTTTATTTCTCCATAAATTCACCTATAGCAAAGACAAATCAAACACACCACTAAATAACTCTCATGGTCAAAAATAAACAAAACTAAACAAATATAAACATCAAATCAAATCAATTAATGAAAATAGATAAATGGAACTAAATAAAAAGGATATAATCAGGTTGCATCATAATGAGCGTTATATTTTACATCACTAGCTTGACTAAGCCACTTGATTAAAGATCCTTGAGATGAAGCACTATAATTGTCCTTGACTCTTGACCATAATAATTCTTTAACCTTAGCCCCATTATTCTTAAAAGATCTTCCATCTTCATATTCATCTTTAATTGCTCCAGAAAGGTGTGACATTTTTCAGAATGAAAGGTCCTGACCATCTAAAGCAAAGTTTGTTTGGAAAAAGCTTCCATGTTGAGTTATATAATAACACTTTTTCTTCGGGAATAAATTTTCTCCTCACGATTTGCTTGTCACGCTACTTTTTATTCTTGTCTTTATATATCCTTGAGTTCTCATATGTTTTATTTCGAAACTCCTCCAGTTCACACAACTCCAATTTTCCTTTCTCAACTGCCTTTCTCCAACCAAGATTTAGTTTTCTTACAACCCAAAATCCTTTGTATTGTAGCTCTGCAGGAAGATGGTATGGTTTAGCAAAAACCAAATGATAAGGTGGCCTTCTTAATGGAGTTATAAAAGTTGTCTAATAAGCTCAAGGAGCATCATCAAATTTAAGAGCCTAATCTTTTCTATTTGGATTTATGGTCTTCTCAAGAACATCCTTGATTTCTCTATTTAAAATTTTAAATTGACCATTTGATTATGGGTTATACGACAGAGAAACTTTTTGATGAACTCTATATTATTCAAAAGATTTAAGTTTATTACAAAAGTGAGTTCCCTTATTACTCATTATTTCTTTTAGTTTTCCAGTCTTGCAAATATATTATTTTTAAGAAATTGGAGCACCACTTTGGCATTGTTTGTTGGAGAAGCTTTTGCCTTCACCTATTTGGAAACACAATCCACAACTAAAAGGATGTAAAAGTGTCCACTTGTCTTTGGAGATGGCCCTATGAAATTGATTCCCCATCAATCAGATAGCTTAACATAAAAAATATTGGTCAATGGAAGCTCGTGATGCTTGGAAATGTTACCCATCTTTAGACATCGGTTATAAGTTTTGGTGAAAGTATAATTATGATGTGTTGGATAATAGAATCCAGATTGTAAAACTTTGGGTTCGGTTCTTGTTGGACTAGAATGACCACTATAAGGAGATGATTGGCAATGTTGAAGAATGGACTGAAATTTTTCTCCAAATATGCATCTCTAAATCACTTGATTGGGGCACATTTTGAAGAGCAAAGGCTCGTCCTATAAGTAATTTTTAACATAAAATAGGAATTTGTTCTTTTGACTAAATAAAAGATCTAGAGATAATAACCTATAAGTTAAGTAATTAATAATGTCAGCAAACCATGGCAATTTTTATTCAATCAAGAATAGTTTCTCATTTAGTAAAGATAATTGAATAGGTAATTGTTATATTGACCAACCCAGCTCTAATCAAGAAAGATGGTATGCCACTACAGTTTTTGAACCTTTCTTATCTTTGATTTCTATATCAAATTCTTGTAAAAGGAGAATTAACCTGATAAACATCAGTTTGTTATACTTTTTCTCAAACATTTGTAGAAACCTGTATAGCCAAGGAAACTTTGAAACATTTGTAGAAACCTAAATAGCCAAGGAAACTTTGAATTACTTTAATATTAGTAAGAGGTAGTATCTTCTCAATGGTTGTTATTTTGGCTTGGTCTACTTCAACTTCCTTTAAGGATACCTTGTAGCTCAAAACAATTCCTTCTCTAACTATAAAGTGACATTTCTCCCAATTGAACACTAAATTGGTTGCCTGATGTCTTTTTAACATTAGATACTAGTTATGTAAGAACTTATCAAATGAATCACCATATATAAAGAAATTATCCATGAAAATTTTATAAAATTTTAAATCATATAAAAAAAGATAGTGATCATACAATGTTGAAAAGTGGCAAAGAAATACCAAATGTCATCCTCCTAAATGCAAAAGTACCAAATGGATATATAAGTGTAACCTTTTCTTAGTCTTCTAGAGCTATTACTACTTGACCATTCAAGAAATAATAAAATTCATGCCCTATAAGCCTATTTAGCATTTGAATAATGAAAGGTAATAGAAAGAGTTCTCTTTGGTTTTATTAAACATCCTATAGTCTATGCAAACCCTCTAACCAATGTCCCAGGGGAAATAATTTCCTCAATTTTATCCTTTACCATAGTAATTACACCTACCTTAGGAACTACTTATGTAGGGCTAGTCATAAACTATCTAAGAATGGGTATTATGTTAGTTTTTAACCATTTTGAATTTTATTTTTAATCACTTCTTTCACGACAGCATTCAGTCTTCTCTGATGTTCTATATAAAGGATGTATGGATCTTCCATAAGAATTCTATACATCACAATTAAGGAACTAATTCCCCTAATGTAATGAATAAACCAACCATTTACAAATCTAAATTCCTTTTAAAACCTTAAGAAAATTTTCTTTTGTAATAATGACAATGAAGATGAATGATAACATGCAAAGTTGAATGATCACCCAAGAATGCGTACTTCAAATTTTTAGGCAATGGTTTCAAATCTATTTTAAGTGAAGTATCATTCTTATCATTCACATCATCAATATCTTTAACTAGAAACAGATGTTCAAAATGCTCCACATTTTTCATTAGCTTTAAAAATTTAAGAGATTTCATCAATAACTTGATATCATTCACATAAGTAATTTTATCCATACCTATTAAACAAGTTAACAAAGAATCTTTTGAAAGAAAAGAAGGAAGAGATGTTATCGAAAAAGAAGAAATTATATCAATTATGTTGCAGGTTGGTATGCTATTTGGGTTCTCTAGAGTTTTGTAAATGATGAACACCACCTTTTCACCATTGACTCTTAAGGCAAGTTCTCTTTGGTGAACATCAATCAAAGCCCATCCTATGGATAAAAATGGCCTCCAAAAATGATTGGATTGTCTTGGTCTTCCTCCTTGTCCAATACCACAAATTTGTGGGAAAAATGAATTTATCAACTTTCACTAGAACATCTTCAACAATTTTCCTAGGATATGTGACCAATCAACCAATTGGAGACAAATTGTTAAAGGCTTAACCTCTCCTAATCCTAACTTCTTAAAATTCGATAGAGGCATGAGATTTGTGCTTACCCCTCATGTCAAAAAGTACCTTGTTAAAATTAGTATTGCCTATCTCACTTGGAATGGTGAAACTAGCAAGATTCTTCAAATTTTGCAGGAACTTTCTTTGTAAAAACACATTGCATTCTTCTGTCATCAACATTGTTTTATAATCTCAAACTTCTTTGTATTTGTCTTAATATCTTTGATGAACTTTGCATAGTTTGGAATTCACTCAATTGCATCAATAAGAGGGATGTTAATCTTTAAATTCTTGAAAATCCTAGGAACTTTGCAAGCTGATCATTCACCTTCTTCTTTTGAAATCTCTAAAGATAAGGAATATTTTGAGTGATCTTTAGTTTTGGTTCTTCTTCTATCTTCACCATCACCACTTTTACCTTTACAACATCTTCCTCAATTTTCTTTTTTCTTAGTTCTTCTTGCTGATTTTCTTTCTTTCCTTTCTAACTCTTTTTCTTCATTGGATTGAGCGGAGCTCTTTATTTTAGGTTGCACTGTTAGATTGCCTATGACCCGAGTATTCTCAATACGCAGTGGAAAAGACCATAAAACACAACAAGATGTATAACCGAAAACTATAGCATGTATGAAATACCTCTTGATGCGGATTTTCCTTTTCAGATTCGTAGATACTGCAATGCGCGAATGTCCTCTACCGGTATTCACGTGAGGATGAACGATCCAGGCAGCAGCTCATGTGTCTAACACATCCAAAATCCTTTCGAACGTCGCACAGTTTTTCTCTCGGAAGGTAGCTAGGGTTATTTTTCGACTCTCTTATCTCTAATGAGACATAGGTTTCTCTATTTATAGAGAAACCCTAATTCTTATTCCTATTAGGAATAAGAGCTTCATAATCCTAATCCCATTAGAATTATGAAGCCTAATAAGTTTCGGCCCATATTATATCTCATATAATAAAAGCCTGACAACTTAAATAATCTAGCCTAATAAATATATTCACATATATTTATTCAATGCCTAATAAAATAAGCCCAAGAGAATAAACCTAGATCACATCACTCTTTGTGTGCGACCCTGTAGGTTCATTTGATGTTGGCAATGAGCTTGATCACACTTCAAGGCCCATAAGTCATAAGCGGCCTCTAGCAAGACATTATGACTACCCAAATCAAATGAGGA
>JANKYF010000007.1:41968036-41978075 GCA_029829435.1 Erythroxylum hondense | reverse complement strand
AAGGTAATGTTTGTCCTAGTACGCCACCCTCGCGGGTCACGGGCTCGGATATCACCGTCGATGTCGGGTTCGGGTCTGGCGGGAGTGGGGTGCTATATCTAAACTATCCTTTATGATTTTGATTTGAGTAAATGTTGATTTAGTTATTTTTGTGTTTATTAGTTTAGGTGTTGTGATTGATTAATGTATTTGCATGTTTCTGTAACATGAGCTATAAAAACGATTAGATCATATTAATGATAGTTAGGCGATCTAATTGACCACTTAATCAATCTAGTTGGTAATTTAATGGAGAGAGATCCTGCACGAGACCTGATTGTTTATTAGAGAGCTTTAGGACTAATTAGAATTGTGGGTAATTAGTGAATTAAGAGATTGCAAGTTCCATAATTTGATTAGGGTTTAATGGTTATAACTCGAGAGAGTAATCAACCTACGATTATCTAAAACCGACATATCATAAACACATAAGTGGTTAGATTAGCATTAATGATAGGTAAAATCCACTCTCACATAACTTGATTAACTCTCTTGATAGATTTCCATTGTGACTTGTGTGACTACTCAATTTAATTTTTTGTTGAATTTTCCGCTTTACAATTCTTGAATCACTTTCTAGTATTTACTTCCTGTGTTCACTGGTGTATTGTTTATTTTTTTATTCTTTTCTTTGAGCCTTAGATGACTTAAGATTAGGCCAGTACCCTCCTTATGGTATTGAAGGGTGCATTTACGGATTAATGAGGGTTTTATAAATTGTAAAACTTGCTCAACAAGTTTTTGACACCGTTACTAGGGAGGCGTAGATTAGTTTAATTCTTGTAGTCTAAGGTTTTTTTTTTACTTTTTTTAAAAAACTAGGCATAAAGTAGACGACACATCAACTTGGATATCACCAGACAATAATGGGGAATCCCAATAGTTGAATACTAAAAAGAGATTAAAAAAAAGAACGATCATGGAGGATGTATATTATAGGGAGCAAAAGACTTTTGCAGATTTCAACAAGCCCTAATTTAGTTGGGGAAATCATAATTCTTATATGAATATGTAGACCTCGGGGTGGCAGAACCACCCAGATTTCTATTGGTCCAACAATGCAAGTACTCACATGGGACATCAAGACCTATTTGAATTTCAACAAGATAAGTCTAACTCATGGGATTCCAAATTGGACAAAATCATGGATAAACTAGTAGACATGGAAGAGACTGGAAGAGCAATTTGATCGAGTAATGGAAAATCATGTCTCTTCTATTCATAACCTATAGATTCAAGTGAGACAGCTTTCTCGTGAATTTTGTAAGAGAATTATGGAAGACTCTTTGAGAAATATGGAAATACAACCACGAGAGTAATATAAGCCTATCATACTTACAAATGGGGAAGAATAAGAAGAACCAGTGGAAGATCAAGCTGAACCCCATCTGGTAGAAGGCCAAGAGTGAGGAAAGAGGATGAAGAAAAGAATGCCAACCTTCCTTATTATCCACCAATTCTTGACATACCATGCTTAAACATCGAAAAAACTTAGGTAGATGTCCATGAAGAGAAGTTCATTATTCGTATTAGTGATAATCAAGTGACATTCAACATGAATGATGTATTAAAGAATCTAGACGAGGGTGACGCATTAAAAAATGATATGTTTGAATCTTTTAAGGAACGAGAGGATGAAGAATAATTGACATTGGACATCAAGTTCAAAGAAGCTACAAAAGTCTTAGTTTGTGAAGTAAATAAATAAGAAGAAAAGGGAGTGACTAAGGAAGAACAATAGCAGCTCTCCCTTTTACTAAACAAACTGCTAAACTTAATAGAAGATTTAGGGAGTTTTGTTATTCCCTATTTTATTGAAAAATTTGTTAGTAAAAAGGACATTACTGAAATTATTTGGTTTTCTCAACTTTATCAATATTATCCTTCTGATTATTTTTCAATTTGCAGCTTACTTATTGGCTACAAAACTGATGTTGAATGGAAAAGGTGGAAGCAAGGTGCTCATAATTGATCTCGGCGGAGCTTCCAAGGATGCAAAGTCAAGCTAATGACCCTAAATTAGCATGTTTAGTAATTCGATTTAAATTGTTATGTAGTTTTTTTGTTTTAAATTCTAAAATAAGTATTGAATGATTTGGAATGGTTTGGATTGCTAATTCTTTTACTCTCTTGAATCCCTTATAAGATAGGGAAACATTCTTGATGTCTAGTAGATTTGGTCTCAACACTATCGCTATCACCACCTCTATCACCATAAATAGTTTCATGTTTTAACCCTTTTCTTTTTATTTTTTAAATATTTTCTTCTTATATTTTTTTGTATAATATGTTTATTTTCCATTGGTGTGTTTGTGTACCCTTCTCACATTGGGGACAATGTTGTTCAAGTGTGGAGAGGGTTGTGTGTTTTTACCTTGAATGTGAATTTTGCATATTGTATGATAGTTTATTTAGGTTGCATGATGTGAACTGTGTGAATGTGTCAATGGCTAGGACGTAACAGGATAGATTTAGCCTTAAACATAGTCTTTTAGGTTACGAAGATTTATTAGCTTGTGAAATTAGTGACATAAGTTACTTAGGGTTAAATATGCTAGTTAATTAGGATATGATGTTAGTCCCTTCACCCTAGGAATTTTCCATACTCATTTATAATTTTAGGCCCAAAAAATAAGTGGCATTATTAGTACATTTTCATGAGAATGATTAGCTAAAGCAATAAGGTAGGCAAAATTTTATGTTAAAGAAAAGGGTTGCACAATTTTAACTAAAGTAACTATTTTGCTAGCCTTCGGGTTATGAAAAGAGCTAGCAGCCAGTTGAGAATATGATGTAGCTAAATAACCAGATCAACATACATCACAAATATGTGCCTTCGTGTAAAAAGGATATAATGATATTCCAACCAAGCAGCTTAATAACAACATGACTTAGTTGACCAACCGGATCAACATTCATTATAAATGCTTATCTTCACGTAAAAGACTAGATTCATGTCCTTAAAGAAAAATCAACAAAAAGAATGTTTTCAAATAAAAACCTACCAAACTTATTAGTAGCTTGATTTTTCATGAAAACCTACTGAGGAATAGCTACATTTTTGTTTTGATTGAATGATTATCAATGTGTGTGTAAGTGATAGGGTGAATAAACTCAACATAAAAATTTTGATTAGTTTGTATATTGAGTTCAAGGTGTTTAGACACAGATTTCATATGTTAGCAATTTGTGGCAACTTGAATGATTGTGTTTAGATTTAAATTATTTCGTGAAGTTGAAGACATTTCCTCATTTATTACATTGTGTATTTTGTGCTTTGTGTTGTTTTTTGTATTGTTTGCTTGAGGACAAGCAAACATTTAAGTGTGGGGATTTGATAGGTGTAAAAAGAATCGTATTTTAGGGTATCGTTTGATATGTGTTTAGCTGTTTATTCAATTGTTTAGTATGTGTTTAGGGTAGAATTGTGTTAGTTTGTGATTTTTTGTGTTCTAAATGTTTTATGGGTTAGAACAATTCTTTGAGCTTAAATATGATATTTTTAGGGTACCTTGATGTGTTTGGTAGTGTTTCAGGGTAAAGATCGAAGAACAGAGGAGTTTCAGAGCAAATTGGGGGCTAATTGCATGGCCCACAATTGTGGCTCACGATCATGGTCTGTAGTGCCACGGTCATGGCTTGCGTCGGACAGATGCGCAACTACTTCCAAACTTTGCATTTCGAGGAAGTTTTTAGACCTTTCGAACCTTAGAAAAATCCTAGTTCAACCCTAAACACAAAAGAACATAAATAGAACAACAAGAACATAAAGAAAGGAGCTTTACATTCAGCCACTCTTGGAAACCCTAAAGAGGGAGAAAAGGAAGAGAGAGAGAAGAAGAAGAGGAAGAAGAAGTGGGTCCTAACACCGTTGCTTCCCAGATTAGGTGGTATCTCGATGTTGTTGCCTTCCTGATTTGTCCAAACTATGTTCCAATTTCTCTTCATTTCCTTTTTCATTTAAATGTGTAAAGTTAAGATGGATTGTATGGAAATTGATTTCAGGTTTTTAATGATGTTTTAAACTCTCCTTTGGGATTTTACTTTGAGTTAATGTTGATTTATTTATTTTTGTGTTTATTGGTTTGGGTGTTGTGATTGATTAATATATTTGCATGTTTCGGTAACAAACTGAGAGGGTGAGCTGGATAAAAATGATTACATCAAATTAGTGAGAGTTAGGCAATCTAATTGGCCACTTAATCAATCTAGTCGGTAATTTGATGGAGAGAGATCCCGTGCAAGACCCGATTATTTATGAGAGAGCTTTAGAACTAATTAGAATTGTAGGTAATTTGTGAATTAAGAGATTGCAAGTTCAATAATTCAATTAGGGTTTATAATTTAGGATTTAATGGTTATAACTCGAGAGAGAGTAATCAACCCTACGGACATCCCACAAACACATGAATGGTTAAATTATCATTTATGATAGGTAAAATCCCCTCTCTTATAACTTAATTAACTCTCTTGTCGGATTTCCATTGTGATGTGTGTGACTTCTTAGTTTAATTTTGTTTTGTTGAATTTTCCACTTTACAATTCTTGAATCGACTTCTGGTATTTACTTCCCATGTTCACTTGTGCAGTGTTTATTTCTTTTTGTTCTTTTCTCTAAGCCTTAGATAGCTTAGGATTAAGCTGGTGCCCTCCTCATAGAATTGACCCTTCAATACTACAAAGTACAACCCATGCACTTGCAAATTATTGAGGGTTTTATAAATTGTAAAACTTACTCAACAGCATACCACAATAAAGCATGTTATAATACCCTAACAATATGGATGGAGTTGACATGGATACATACTTATTTCGTTAATTATGTTGTGCACCGCATTGTGAAAGGGATTTTCGTCCTATTTTTGAAGCTGTTGAAGTGTAGAATTTCTTAGATCTGAAGAAACAAGCTTTCTTTGATTATTATGTAAACTCAAGCATGCATCTTAAAACACAAGATCATTAATGTATAAAAAAGATACATGAATGCTATTCACAATGTTCAACAAAGGAAAACTGAAGAATACCTCTAGCTTGTATTGATGTGTTCCGTTCAAAATCATTTTTTGAGAATTGATTCAAATTGAGTCTATCACCCATCACTATAGGTGCTACACTTAGTGTACAATCTTTCATTTGAAATCTCTCAAAAAATTTGTTGCTATAGGTCTCTTGAGATAAACTCAAAATGCCTCGAGATCTTTCTCAATAGATCTTGATGTCAATGACATAAGATGCATCACCCATATCTTTTATATTAAAATTATTTGAGATAAATTGTTTTACCTCATATAGCAAACCCTTATCATTAGTTGCAAGTGAAATATCATCCATGTATAACACAAGAAAACAAGTCTTACTCCTACTAGTCTTCCGGTATAAACATTGGTCCATTATATTCTCTTCAAAACTGAATGAAGTGATAACCTTATGAAAGTTTAAATACCACTGTCAGGAGGTTTATTTTAATCCATATATGGATTTATTAAGCTTGTAGACTAAATGCTCACCATCAGTAGAGGAGAATCCTTCAAGTTGTTTCATGTAAACCTCTTCCTCTAGCTCACCATTAAGGAACATCGTTTTCACATCCATTTAATGTAATTCAAGATCAAAATGATCTATCAATGCCATGATTACATGAAGAGAATCTTTTTATAGGAGAAAATGTCTCCGCGTAGTTGATTCCTTCCCTCTGAGTGAACCCTTTGGCAATAAGTTTTTCCTTAGGTCTCTCAATATTGCCTCGTGAGTTTTTCTTTTTCTTAAATACCCATTTACATCTAATGGCTTTCACACTATTGGCCAACTCAACGAGATCCCATAATTGGTTAGATGCCATAGAATCCATCTTATTTTTTATAATATTGTACCATAGGTCCAATTTCTTAGAACTCATGGCCTGTGAAAACGTTTTAGTATCATTTTTAGCTCCAATATTGTAATATGAATCTTGTAGATACACTATATAATCACTAAAAACTGCTAACCTTCTAAGTCTAGTAGGTCTCCTTAATGTTGTATCATCATCCTCTCAAAGAACCTGTTGCTCAACCTGTTGTTTAACCGGTTGCTCAACAATTTCTGGTTATTCCTCATTTACAACTTGATTTATTGGATTGGTATTAACAGCTTGTGGAACATCAGTAACTGGTTGTCCAATACCTGTTTCAACTTAAGGGGTGTGGATGATAATTAATCTATCACTTAAACTAAAGTGTTGAGCTTCATAATGGTCTTTTTTAAAAACTATGTCTTGAAATTAACCACTCCCACTGATCAAGCCATTCTTAAGAAATTTTGCATTTCTTGATTCCACGATTCCACAATTCTAGTGTTGTGAGATGGACAATAGAATTTATACCTCTTAGACCTTTTAGCATATCCAATGAAATACCTACTAATGGTCCTTGGGTCTAGCTTCTTCTCTTATGGGTTGTAAATTCTCACTTTAGGCGGGCATCCCCAAACGTGTATATGCCTCAAACTCAGTTTCTAACGCTTCAATAACTCAAAAGGTGTCTTTGAGATAGCTTTGGTTGGAACTTGGTTTAATATATACACAGCCGTCTTTAGAGCTTCAGTCCACAGGAATTGAGGAAGTTTTATGTTATTCCTTATACTTCTTACCATGTTCATTAAGGTTCGATTTTTTCTTTATGCCACACCATTCTCATCCGAAGAACTGGGCATGGTATATTAGGCAACAATCTTGTGTCCCTGAAGAAAGTTCACAAATAGACCAAGTACTTGTCTATTCTCAATGTATCTAACATAGTACTCTCTACCTCTATTTGACCTCATGATTTTAATTAGTTTTCCACATTGATTCTCTAGTTCACCCTTAAAAATTTTAAGGGCATCCTAAGCTTAATCCTTAGAACAAAGTAAGTAAAGATACATATATTGTGAATAATAGTCTATGAAGGTGATAAAGTATTTAGGACTATTTACGTCCATTCTGAACAACAATTACTTGTATGTATGATTTCTAACAGGTTTGTGCTCCTCTTGGCACCCCTTTTAGACTTGTTAGTTTGCTTACCCTTGATGCAATCCACGCAAGTCTTAAAATTAGAAAAATTCAAAGTACTAAATACCCCTTCATTTACTAATCTCTTAATTCTCTCAATGGAGATATGTCCTAATCTACGGTGCCATAATATAGAGCATTTTTCATTTACAACACATCATTTTAACCTAGCATTGACATGTATTAAATTATAGGCATTATCATTTTGTAACTAAATGGAATAAAGACCATCAGATAATGTACCATAACTAATAACTTTGAATCCATTATATAAACTAAAACCAGAATCTGAAAAGTTAAAGCAAAAACTAAAAGGTACAAGTCTTGATATAGAAATCAAATTTCTAGAGAATTTTGGAACATAAAAGGTCTTTTCCAAACAAAAAATAAAGCCATTACTTAAAACTAAACTGCAAGTGCCAATGGCTTCCATATATGAACTCATCTTGCTTCCTGAATAGATGTATTGCTCACTTCCTATTAGCTTTCTTAAGTTTTGAATACCCTGCAAGGTATTTGAAACATGGATTGTATAACTAGAATCAATCCACCATGTGTTATGATTAAAATTAACCATATTAGATTCATAACAAACAAATGAAAATGAAGTACCTTTCTTTTTGAGCCAATTCTTAAATTTAGTACAGTCTTTCTTCATATGTCTCTTCTTTTTGTAAAAAAAACACTTTGATGGTTTCTTTATATCGGACTGAAGAGAAATTTTGCCTTTTCCCTTATTTTTTACATCATCCTTTCTTTTCTTTCCTGAAACTGTCAAATTCACCCTTTCACCCTCTTCCAACAACAACCTCTCCTCTTCTGGCATACACATGGTCAACAGTTCATTAATCGACCACTTGTCCTTATGTGTATTATAAGAGATTTTGAAAGGACCATATTGTTAGGGTAGAGTGCACATAATGTAATGTACTAGGAAAGATTATGATATGGTAACCTCTAAGACTTTTAGTTGAGTCGCTATGTCCCTCATACGTATGATATGATCACGTATGCCCCTAATGCCATTGAGCTTCAAAGATGACAACTGAGTAATTAAGGTGCTGGCAAGGGCCTTATCAAATGTGGTGAATTGCTTATCAATGACCTTGAATAGATCCTTGACTTTATTATGATGTTCGATAGAACTACGAATACCAGTAGATATTTTGGTCTTTATGAATATCACGAAGAGACGATTAGATCTCTCCCATTTTCATAAAGAGCAACAACATCCGGAGTGTTGGTTTTAGTTATACTCGGTAGTTCATCTTTCCTAATAGCATAGTCTATATCCATCCAGCCTAAATGAAGCATAATTTTCTTCCTTTCATACCTTATAGTTGTCACCCCTCAATTTGGGAATATCACACTTAATATAAAAAAATATTCACAGTCTGAGTAACTGCAAGTTCAAACATACATGCTTGTTATATATAATTTGAGACCAATAATAATTCATGCTTTACCAATGTAAATCATGCTTGTAATACATGAATCTAGTGACCTAAGACCTGCCTGTGGACAAAAGTTCTACTCAATTGGATTCATATATAACTTAATGACAAAACTATTAAAGTATGTTCATTTTCTTAATTTCTATGGGTAGATTAAGAAATATAATATGATATTTCCTCCTAATTAATCATACAAATATAAAAAAAAATTCATGTGGGTAGATTTTATCATATCATGTATGATTAATTACAATTAATGTTTTAATGTGATCTTAAAACTAAATACATAATCCTAATTAATTAGAGATGTTGTGGCTACTCCTAATTAATTAAAATCATATAGATCACTCACATTACTTTAAGCTTAAATAAAGCCTAAATATTTGCATCAAGTAATTAATAATGCAAATTAAATCAAATAACTATGCACAAGATTATTTAATATAATTTTGCATGTATAATGATCATAAATTTATACACACAATTTTCAATTAATCACATATAATTTGTGCAAATAGTTAAACAATTATAATTTGCATGTCAAATTTTATTCAAATATTAGACATACAAATTAAAAATTAAAGTTCACAAAAATTAATACCAAAAATGATTTTATAATTAAAATCACAACAAAATGAGTTAGGTGCTTGATTAACCTAACAATTACTAACATTAACATAATTAATGAATTAATAAATTAGTAATTAAAAAAACACATCATCACCTTCAACCTCCAACTAGGTCAGACCCGACTCTAACCTGATGGCAATCAACTACGCGACAATCGCCGAAAAGTTGAGGATGGCAGTGATGAGACGACGATGACGAGCCAAGGAGCGTGAGACACTAGAAAACAAACCATATGACATTGCATGGCAGGCAACATTCGAAGGCCGCTATACACCGTCATGTCGTCCCTCCTCCCTTCATTGTCTTGTCACCAGTGGGTGCCACATTGAGTACCAAGACAATTCAGACGTCCATCATGTACACAAACATCGAAAATTTTCAACAACACATGCTTAGCTCTTACGGCAAAAATGAAAATGAGAAACATAGCATAACAAATGAATATTTTCTCAGACAGTTCAGATGCAAGGTAGAGGCACGATGGCTCTGATACCAAATGTAAACTCAAACATGCATCTTAAAACACAAGATCATTCACGTATAAACAAGATATATGCTTGTTGTTCATAATATTTAGCAACGGAACCATAAGGGAAGAATACCTCAAGCCATTTCACCGATACTGTCCAACAACGTTTCAATTTTTTTTAAATGTTCTAGCCTCTAATCTCCACAACTCGATAGTGTAGTGATAATTGCATGAAGCCGAGGATAGGGATAATTGCATGAAGCCGAGGATAGGGACCTAAAAATATATAATTCATCGCTTCATCATCTCTGCTCATCAAAGAAGATGAAAATGATGATGTATGTGTTAAGTCAAACCAGACTTCACGTATTAAATAATTTTGATGACAAACAAAGAGAAATATATAAATGAAAAGTA
>JANKYF010000007.1:41939674-41950322 GCA_029829435.1 Erythroxylum hondense | reverse complement strand
TTTTTCAATAGATAAATACAATCTCCTTCAATCATATTTCAAGTTCTTCAATTTTATTCAATCTTTAATCGATTTTATGATAATCTAATGCTAATTAAATGCTTTCAAAACCTTTTGTATTGTCGTCTAAACTATCAATTTAATTTTTAAAACATTGTTTTTTGTTAAATTTTAATATACTGAATCATCTACATCAAAAATTGTGAATGTGTAACATATCTATGCGTATTATAATAAAAAGTTATACTTCACATATGATTTTTGTAAATAGTATGCAGTTTATATTTGCCGGAATAATTCTTTAGGCATGGATCATTTCTTTAACATAGAAAGAGACTAACTATAAGCGTTTGATTTGAGCACGGGATTGACTATGGATACGGACATAATAGTAGAAGGGGATAGGGATGAGTATGAAAAATAAAAAAATAATGTTTAGTTTGTAACTTAAGTTTCTGTATTAATACCAATAATGTTGTTTGGTTTGTTGCATTAACGAGAATAAAAGATCATATAATACTATTTTTACCCTCATTTGTTGCGATATTTGCTTTTCTAATGTGATACCATAGTTTTTGATCATATGGAGGTGTCACTTTAATTAACGTCTCATCTAAAGCTCCTAAACAACCCTGTCATTTGAAAATAAAAAGTAAGACTCTAAATGGTTGAAAAAAATGCAAACCTATAGAAAAAAATTAACAAGAAGGTACCTTGAAAGACTTCTAACGGTTGTCCTCACAATCTTCCGTAATAGGTTAAGGTCTTTTAAGCAATATGTCATGTAATTTCAAGATTGCTAAAAGGCAATTATTAAAGTGTCGGCTGATAGTTTTCCAGCTTCGATGAAATAGTAAGCCAATTGTCATATTCTTTTTGTGGTGAGCCAACATATATAAAAACAAAGTAACTATTTCCTCTAATGAAGAGTTCTTAGTGTCCTTTAACCCTCAAATATCTCTTACCATCTCACACAATATACCAAATGTATGTCCATCCATTCGGAGCTCACTAATACAAATAGTATCAGATTGTTTTGTGAGCCTAAACATCCATTTCATTCTCATGTTTGATTTCTTCTTTGGTTTTCAATGGGGGTCTCGTAATGTGCAAATGCATCAACAACATTTGATACCAAGTAACAAAAACTAGATTGAATACATTAACCAATGTTGCCATAATCCAAGCATTTCGAATTAATTTGCGTCGTCTACTATTGATAGGGGTACGTTCCATAATGTTCTACATTGAAATTAAATGTAGCTATTACATTAATGAATATGAGTGTTCACAAAATAAGTAATAATATTATAAATATGGATTTATTGTAAAAAAATTAAAAAGAATAACAAATACATGACATATACATGACTAAAGGGTATAGCGAGTGCAGAGATTAGTACGCATGTTTGTGGCATAGCACGACATGCGTACTATTACCAGCAACGACTAAAGAACAAGTGCAGTCAAAAAGCCAATTTATGTTTGTGGCATAGCGAGAACGGTTCATCAAAAAAATTATAAAGCAGGTAATAGTACGCATGTCAGAAATTAGTAGCTCCCACCATTGTCAGAGATTAGCATGTTATATATGACAAAAACAACTTTATATCATTGTCAAAAGCCAGTCAAATAACGTAAAGTACCTATAAGCCTTATGATTGTCTACCCATCCTACTTTATAGCTTATTGTCTACCCATCCTACTTTATAGCTAAGACATAGATAAGAGAAGACAGCAGAGCGTGAGTAACGTGACAATATGAGAAGACTTAAGACATAGATAAGAACGACTGAGAGTAAAATCTTCCCAAAAACTTAAGACATAGATAAGAACGACTGAGAGGAACGTAGAGCGTGAGTGTGAGCAGATACCTAGCCAAGAAACTGATCAGAGGAGAGAGCCGGAAAAGATGAGAAGATGGCAGTGTAGACAATATGAGAAGACAGCAGTCGATGACGGTGAGAAGATTAGAAGACTTGGAATGATAACTTGATACCCATCTATTTTGGAGGGTTTAGGGGATTCCCAAATTTAATGGGATAAATCCATTACCTTGGAATTGAAAACCCCAAAACAAACAATATTTTTTACTATTATTCCATTCCTTTATTCTGAAACCCTCAAACTAAACGCCCCCTAAGTTTTGTTTTGATGCAAATATATCCTGTTTTGATATGTTATATTCTGTTTTGAGATACATATTGTTTGGATTGCACTTTACTAAGAACAATTAAAGATTGCT
Organism: Erythroxylum hondense; assembly: GCA_029829435.1. NCBI lineage: Eukaryota > Viridiplantae > Streptophyta > Magnoliopsida > Malpighiales > Erythroxylaceae > Erythroxylum > Erythroxylum hondense. The sequence goes on along the minus strand of JANKYF010000007.1, from coordinate 41,948,077 downwards.
TGAAATGTGATCTAATTCTGTATGTATGAATGTTAGACGACTGCTAGAAACAGTCACTAAATTATGTCTTATTTAGTTATTTCCCCACTAAGTCTTATGCTTAGCACAATGGTTTTGCCTCCGTTTAGGTTCTGATAAGAAAGTTTAAAGACTGGACAAAGATAACTGCTATGATCAAGGAGATTGTGTTATGTTTTGGAAATGTTTAACTTGTTTTTGAGTTGTATTTAATGTAATGAGAAATATTGGAATTTGTACTTCGTTTGATGGTTTGCAATAACCTTAATACAAGTTAGATTTGGATTTTATGGCTTGTATATGATAAGTACCAGGTGTATATTTGTTCCAAATATGACTCAACGTATGAAATGAATTGTATGTTACTTAAGTTTCATAAATGCTTTAGTTTTGTTTTAGATTATTTCAATACTGTTTTGTGTGGCAACTACATATCCTCCCAGGGGGTATGTAGGTGTTATATTGGAGATGAGTAATTGATTAGCATTGATCATGATTGCCATCCTTAGTTTAATCCAGAGTTGGATCCAACTATACTTTTGTACTCTTTAGCTTTCCTAAAGATTTTAGTATTCCTCATCCTTGAAATATAGTGCACAAGAATTGCAAAACTAAAATGGAGTACTCTCTGGTATTCTCTACTAGCCTATTCAAACTTGTTAGTCCAACTAAGATTCTTGTCTTGCAATTCAAAGATATTAAGAAAAGCACTTAATAGTTGTTTTAGTATGAGGAAATTTAAATAACATATTATCTAAAGTTTCAGTTTCTCTATAGCATAAAGGGCAATTGGTATTAGGAATTTGGAACTTAATACTATCCCTGGACCCTAACCCTATAGAGCTACTAACCATAAGATGGAAGAGTGAGTTAGAGCAAGACCTAAACTCCATATTTGTTTATGAAATGGGAACTTAATTAAAAGGCCAAGCAATACATGTTATACATGATTGAGTTTTAAACTTGTAAGATTTATGGAGCTCCCATTTGACTTCATCTTTTTATGCTTATCTTGGAGAGTATGAAGGCCATTGCTTAACAATAGATCTGATTCCTCTACTCATATGAAAAGTTAAATTCCAATTTTTTTTTGAATTAATGAGTGCACTTTAGTATCCTTAGGGATAGTCCCTTTTACTATTACACAGAGATAAGTGTTACAGAAAGGCCCTAAGATGTGCCAATTATCAAACCATAATGAAGTGCTCTTACCATTTCAAACAAAGTGTTTAATATAAGAGTGCATAAAGGATCTTGTATGAAAATTTGATGAAAATTGTAGGTTTATGTTATGCTTATACTTGGTCAGAAATCGAGAGAGTGAATCAAGTTATTTATGTGAAGGTATGCAATGAGAGTCGATAGCTTAATAAAACTGAAATTAGAAGATTAATAAACAATTGAAGAGAGATCTAAATTGTGAATTAATTATCTTTAGGGTTGTTGATTGAGCCCAAGTTTATTATATAAATTGGCGACATTTTCATGGTTTTTACTACACTTCTTGGCTCCTATTTTTAGATTTTATTCTTAATTTGACTATTGAGTGCTTGCCTTTACTTTATGTAGTTTGAGAATACAATTGTCACAAATCAATATTAATTGCACTAATTAATTTTCTGAGAATAATTGATACTGCAAACTACCATTTGTTTATTGTAGGAGACTCAAGAAGAAGAGACTCAAGGAGAAGAAGTAGAGTCAAGGGAAGGCTAAAGATGATGAGTCAATAAGTCAATAAGTGCAATAGGAAGCTCACCACGGTGAAAGGATGATCTGTCACCACGGTGGAGTATGAAGATTTCCAAACAAAAATTTCAGGAAAAGTTTTGTGAATTAATTCTTCCGCCGCGGCAAAAGAACCAACACTCCAAGCTAAAACTTTCGGGAAAAGTTCATCGTGGCGAACTCATCTGTCGCCGCGGCGAAACTTCAAATACCCGAACCATTTTCGGAAGTTTACCCATGTGCAACCTGAACCATAACCCATTTCTTTTAAAACCTATCTCTTTTAGGTTAAGAAAGGAGGAGATAGCTAATAGTTTTTGAACACACACTCACTCTCTCTATCGTCGGAATTTTTTCCACACACCTTCATCCCCTCTCATCCACTTCACCGTTCTGCTCCTTCACTGACAACTACTACCATGGATGTTTCTAGTGGGTTCCCGATTGTGAAATCTCCTGAAGTTATGCTTAGCTAGGCACCTCTCTCCTCTTAAAAATGTAGCAATGGCTAGAGTTCAATGGGCTTCAAAGGGGAGTAGTTTATTCCATGTTCAGTTATATTGTTATGAACTCCTAGGTTTAGGATTTGTAATTTGTAGTTCAACATTCTTGATTAGATTTTAATCAAGTGTTGGATATTCAATGTGTTATTGGGATTTGTTGATGTAAAACTTGAAACTTGAATATATGAAGTCTCATATATGTCTCTTTGTGATCTTGTTGATTCTCTTTTATTTGCCTAGTTGTGTTTGATATTGAGTTAATTCTAGATCCTAAAGTGACTTATTGCATTGACTTACCCATTGCACACACTAAGAGCATTCAATGAGGTCTTAAGAAATGGAGTTCATTGATTAAGACCTTGGACTTAAAGAGTTCTATAAGGTTTACCATTTGAAACTTAGTGATTCACTCCTTTTAAAATTCATTTTGAACTATGATAGCCAAAGCTCATTTTCAAGAGGATACTATCATCATTTGAACATTGTTTTTATCTTATCGCTTTTCTATTCCCAAAATCCAAAAAAATACTTTTCATTACAGTTTATTACAATTCATTTATTTTTGTCCAAATTTCCAAAGATTAAAACCCTCTTTTCCTTGCTAAATTGGTTTGCATATCATGACATATAGGTTAGCTTAGATCCATTCATCAGGTTTCGATTAAGTGAAACGACCCAAGGTTGCTTTTTATACTGTAATCTTTGGAATTAAAATTTTTGATTTGACCTCCAAGGGTAAGAGCAAAAGGCTTTGAATCAAAATGGCGTCGTTGCCAGGGAACCAAGCAATTGGTTCTATAGGTTAGTTGTTGTCATTTTTGTTACTAAGTGAAGTGAGTAAACTTGATTTAGATTGCATTTTAGATAGTTTAGTGTCATACTTGTAAATAGTATAGGATTTCATTTTCTTTCATTAGCATAAAATTTTGAAAACTTAAACAAATAGGATACCAAACTTTTTGTACATTACATACTTAGCATTTTTACACCCGCATAGTTTTAAACGTTTCTTTGTTGCTTTTCCATATATACATTTTACACATACTTTCATACACCCACACACTTGCATCCTTCACATCTCGCCTTTTTATTTGACTTTGTGTGCTTGCAAGAATTTTTTTACTTTTTATTTTATTTTATTTTCATTTAAAATTATTTCCATGCATGCCTAGGAGAGTTAAACTTCTACCTTTCTACCTTGAAATTGAGAGATGTTTGAGAAAGATTAGAAAGGAGAGGAGAGAAAAAGAGAAAAGTTAAGTAGTTGTCGAAGAAGAGTCTAGACAGCTAAGGAGTGAGAGTGAGTCGATACAAAGAGTGATCATAGCTGAGAATCCAGCTTTTCTGCAAAACCCTAACTTTCATGCTAACCAACCTAGGAATGGTGATAATGGAGGTAATGGGGAACATGAGCTAGTTGGGGAGAATAATAGGAATCAAAGAAGGAGAACCATTACGGAAGCAACCACCTCTGATGTTAATTATGATACATTTACTGCTACTTGTCCTAATTTTGATGTTAATTTTGAAGTTAAAGGATTACTCATTAACTCTCTCCCTAAATTTCATGGATTGATAGGAGAGGATCCCTACATGTATTTGCAATCTTTATCCATGATCTGTCAGAGTATGAATTGGTGGGAACCTCACTTGATCAAGTACTATGGAAAGTTTTTCACTTATCACTAGAAGGAAAAGCCCAGGAGTAGTATATGAGCCTCCCAAGGCACGTGGCGAATGCCTACCATAGTTGGGCAAATTTGAGGAAAGCATTCTTGGAAAAAAAAATTCTGGCCTCCAGAACTTCATCGATGCGGAGGGAGATCTATTTAGCACTGTAGGATTATGATGAATCCCTTTATGATTATTGGAACCACTTCCAAGATCTATTGTCCAGATGCCCCCATTACCGGATACCTGATGAGCTGTTGGTGCAGTATTTTTATAATGGGCTGAAAAGTCAAGATAAAGGTATGTTGGATAAGGCATCGGGTGGTTCTTTAATTAATCTTATAGCTACGGAAGCATGGGATCTAATCAAGAAGATGGCCTTAAATCATTAGCAGTACAGTGCGAGAGATACTAGAGGTGTACATGAGTTGGTAGCCTCAATAGCCCAATCCAAAAGAATGGAGAGTTTAGAGTCTAAAGTTGACTCTTTGGAGAATAGATTAACTTCACAGTTGTCCTACATCACTGTAGATTTGAAAAATCTGAGTGTGCATTGCTCGACATCTTCTATGGATCTTACCGCACCTAGTTATGATACTTGTGGGTTAGTGATGCACATATCTAGTGTTTGCCCCGGTCGGCATGAAGAGGTGTCTGCAGTGTATCCAGGTCGGACCAATCAGAAATGGGCCCTACTCCAACACTTATCACGAGGGATGGAAGGCAAACCCTATGATTAGTTGGAGGAATGAAGAGGGAAGGGTTCCAAACAAATTTCAACAAGGAGGAGGAATTGGTACTTCCACAAATAAGTTCTAAAACCAACAGCAAGCCCTGACTATCCCAGCCAAAGAGGACACTAACCAACTACTGCACAATATGATGATGTTAATGAAGGAGGAGAGAAATTCTAACAATAATCAGTTCAATGCGATAGCTTCTCTAATTCAGCAAGACTCTTCAAAGAATGCTGCTTGGTTCATCGCTTTGGAAAAAAGAATGGAGCAATGGGAGACGAAAGCTGAAAATGTCAATTCCTATGTCACCCAATTATCTAACAACATGAGTGAGAATCAAGTGAGAAGTAGTGGAGCTATCCCCTCAAACACCGTTATGAATCCTAAAAGTTTAAATGCAATAGCTCTCTGCAGTGGGAAATAAGTGAGGTTCAAAAATTAAGATGAGGGAGAAGGTGAAGAGGAGATTGAGAGCAGAGAATTGCCTTTAACAAAGGACAAGGTCAAGAAGTCTGAAAGTTCCAAAGAAAAATCACTTTTGACTGAAAAGAAGTCCGAATCAGGGAGCAAAGGAGCTAATTTTGAGAGCTACAAGGAACAAGCAACAATAAGGGAGTATATGGAATCAAGCAAGCATGAAGCCAATTAAGTTATTGGTAAGGAGGTAAATCTTCAAGACCTTCCTTTTCCTAATTCATATTTGATGAGCAAACGAATGACTGATACTAAGCATGAAAAAGATATCATTGATTTGTTTAGTAAAGTGGAAGTCAATATTCCTTCACTTGATCTTGTGAAACAGGTTCCTGCTTCTGCCAAATACCTTAAAGACCTGTATACTCATAAAAGGAAGTTTAGGCCAATGAAAGAGTTCAAGTAAGCTCAAATGTGTCCACCTTATTCAAACCTCAAATCCCTGTAAAATGCCAAGACCCTAGATCTTTCACTCTCCCTTTCACTATAGGTAAAGTTACCATAGGGGAGCCTTGTTAGATCTAGGAGCAGCCATTAATGTTATGCCTAAGTCTGTCTATCAATCATTGGGAGTCAAGAATCTTAAGTCTACATCTGTAGTTCTCCAATTGGCTGATAGGTCTATTAGGCATCCTGTGGGCATTATAAAAGATATTTTGGTCCAAGTCAAGGGTTTAGTTTTTCCAGCTGATTTTTATGTGCTTGATATGTCTTTTGAAGGTGTGCAAGACACTTCTTCGATTCTCGATCGACCCTTCTTAAGGACTGCTAGTACCAAGATTAGCATGAAAGAAGGTACAATCACCATGGAGGTAGGAGATTAGCAAGTGAGTTTTAACATATATGAGGCTATGAAACACCCCCATAAGAACTATTCGCTCCTAGGAGTTAACATGCTTGATATTGTCGTTGATGATGCATGCGCTGAGTTTGATCGCAATGAACCCATTCACTAATGACTCCTTAGAAGAAGGATTTTTCACTGATGTTTTAGGTGAACTGAGGAGTGTGGACGTTAGCACCAAAGCACCAAGTGGTCAAGTTGCCTCACCACAGCATGGTTATCAACCTAACATCCACCAGGAGATGTAGGATCCACTGTAGTCATCAGGTCGTTTCTCATCCTTCACTTACCACTTACTTCTGCTCTGTGATTGAAGATGACATTGTGGATGCATAAGTATGTTGAATAATTTTAGGGGAGAAACCACTTCAGTAGGACTAGGGTTTAGTTTTCAGTTATTGCAATTTTGATTCAATAATTCATCTTCCCTTTATGTTCGCTGTGTTTTAGTTTGATGAATGACACATTTTCTATGATTGAGGAAATTGGTGTAAATGGATGAATTGCATTTTTTTTAATGCTTAAGGACTTTGCATATGAGCTGGGTATCCACTTAGTCTTTTCAATAGATTTTTTCATAGTTTGTCTTGTTTATTTTTCTTTCGAGACACTGGTTGAAATTTCCTTTTTACCCTTTTTGTTCTTCTGATCTTTCATCTACCCTATGTCCTTCTTTGTAATTTCCCTTCACTTCTTTATCTACTTACTTCCCCCTTCATCATTTTCGTATACTTCCATCAAATTTCGCCGCAGCAATTCGAACTCTTCTTCAAGAAACCTTTCTCCCTACATTCTCCTCAGTTCATTTCGTGTTCGTTGTTCGCATTTGCGCCTCTCTCCATCTACTTCGTAAGTATCTCATTTTGTGCCGCTCCTTACCTCTTTGTTTTCATTGAAATTAGGGCATGTTAGCCATGGCGAAGCAAATTGTTTCTCCCCAATGTGGTAGGTTGTAATTTTTTGCCATGGGGAAGAAATTTTTTTTGCCGGGGCGTGATAAGTGCAGTTTTGCCACAGCAACACATCAATTTTGCCACGGCGAACTTAGTAGGTTTTGACTTTTAATAAATTTTTTTAGTCCATTTGTTTATTTTTCTATGTTTTTTTTTCTGCAGGAACATGCCTCGAAGTAAGAACCCTACCCGTCATTCCCTCACCATCTCATCTTGTTCATCTGGTTCATCCAGTAATCCTACTCCTTCTAATAGCGCTGATTCCGATTTTACCGACCTAGCCGAAAAGACAGACACTAGACGATTTATTAGAGAGCGCCCCTTTCCTTTAACCCCCCATAACAATTCCTTTGTCTGTCAACTGGTACAATCTCAGCTTACAGGATTAGTCCAACCAAGGGATCAGGGAAATGATAAATTCGTTCTTCATTTATACATTTATGCCTGCCTCCACAACACCATGGAACTTAATTTCTATGGTGTGAAAGTCCCTACCACATTCACCATAGTAAGCATCCGTGAGCATTATAACCTCCCACCTATTTTCCGTTGCCACTACGATCAGTTGATGCACCACTATCCATAGCTTGAGATGATATAAGAATGATGATGAACCGATTATGGCTAATTAGGGTACATTGGCATAACCCTACAAGGAAACCCGCTCATGCTTTATGAGGGTTAAATGAATTAACCCTATGGGGGTATTACACACACGTTTCATAATTCCAAAAAGCGTTGGACTCTGGAAACAAGCGGAGTTCAACATCTGAGGCATGAACGCAAGAGGATGAATCGATGTTGGTTAAAGAGATTACAAGGAACCATGCTCAGTATTATGGTATTTTTCAAGAGTCGGATTCCAGAATCAAGCAGGATTCAACAGTTGTGGTATCAGAGCAAGAGTTAGGTTTCGAAAATAGTGCCCAACATGTTTGGTATCAGAGCAAGGGTTGGGTTCCAAAAACGGGTCCCAACAGAAATTATTGATAATTTACTCTTATTGGATTGATTGAAGTGTAACTTATTAAGTGTAAGTTAATTACATGACAAAGTCCGCAAAGTATGTTTTAAAGGGAGATCATACATTATATCTTGAATATATGACAATAGCATTGTATTTTTAGGAAAAGAGAAAGAAACATATAAATGATTGATCTTAATGATTTTTTTAATCACGATATAAAATGTATAATGTCTATTACTAAAGATGCATGGATTTGGCATAAAGACTTGGACATGTAAGCATAGAGGTCATCTCTAACCTAAACTCCAAGTAACTTGTAAATGGACTTCCAAAGGTCAAATTTATGAAAGACAAGATCTGTAGAGCTTACTAAATAGGAAACAAACTAAAAGCTCATTCAAAAGTAAAAATTTAGTAGCTAGCACTAGAATCTTACAATTACTTCGTATGGATTTGTTCGGAACAATTAGGGTTTCCAGCTTAGGTGGAAAATTTAAGTTTTTTTCAT
>JANKYF010000007.1:41919671-41931552 GCA_029829435.1 Erythroxylum hondense | reverse complement strand
TAATTTTATTATAAAATAAAATATAGTTAAAATTAATAAAAGTGCTTTTTATTTTTATGTTGCCAAACAGTCTACTGTATGAAGCTCTTTTAAAAAAGCTATTTTTTTAATTGACAGCCAAACAATCAACTGATTTTTTAAAAAAGCTATTCTCATAAAAACTCTACTAACAAAAGCTTTACTGATTAAATAAAACTACCCAAGGTTGCATTTTATACTACAATCCTTAGAATTAAAATTTTGTTTTGATCTCCCAAGGTAAGAACAGAAGGCTTTGAATCATTTCGATTTTTTGTTCTTTCTCCTTTTCCTTTGCTATGCTTGCCAACATCTTGACATCTCGACCCTCCCATTTCCAAACGTATTTGTAAATTCAGAGCCTTGATTATTAGATGGAAGAAGTGCCACGCCTAGTGAAAAGTTTCTGACAAAAGATTGAAAGACGTAGAATGGGTCGTGTTGGTAGAATTGATCATATACCAGTGCTTTCATACCTAATGTTATGTCAATTATCATTGGACTAGAATTAAGCAGGAGTTTACCTACATATTTTAATATCAAATAACCCATCTCTATTTTGTGTTTTTTTGTTGCTATTTATGATTCATTTTCGATATTCATTCCAAGGGAATTATGATAAATTGAATGCTTTATATTATTATTTTAAAACAAATTTGATGTAATAAATTCATATCTTCAAAAAGAAATTCAAGACCAATATATTAATTATTACCATAAAGTATGCTTCGATTCATTTCTAATCGTTTGGACTTTCTTTTCACTCTCAGTTGCCAAAGGATGCAAAACTGAAAACGAATTCTATTACTACCTCTGAATTAAAAAAATTTCCACTGATAAAAATTTCCTACTTATCTATTTCTGTTGAATTAAAAAAATTTACATCTACAACAAAGTGTACAGTACTTGTCCAGTAATTTAGATATACGAATGATACTAATATGTTACACGAGCAAGAGTATTAACACAATGCTAAGTGTTAGAAGGGCTTCAAATCCATACAAGTTATTGGGGCTTCAGACCCATTCATAAATTTTATGGCACCCTTGTCTTTGTATCTAGAAACATTAAAGATTAAAATTGCATTTTGAAACTAACATTTTTAACAAGCTACAAAAACAAATCATACTTTTTCGAAGTATTCAAATTGAACTCCAACTAATGTTATGAATATCGTATCGGTATTTGTACCGGTATTGGATTTGGTTTTAATACAATATTATACTAGTACCGATCAATATCGTATATCATTTTGCATAATTTTTTAAATTTATAAATTAGTTCCAAAATTTTTTTAAAATTGTAAAATAGTCGCTCATAATTCACATCTTACAAACCATCCGCAGTCACATCCATAAGCCTCCACCGTCACATACACATTCCAAATTCTATTATTGATTCTACTTCCTATAAAAACACACTGGTATTTAAAGTTAAAAGTTTTTACACATAAACTCCCATGGATTGTATACCCCTTTACCTGTACCTACTGAACCTTGGATTGATATTTCTATGGATTTTGTTTTAGGACTACCTAGAACAAAGAAGGGGTATGATAGCATCTTTGTTATTGTTGATCGATTTAGTAAGATAACGCAGTTCATTGCATGTCATAAGACTGATGATGCTATGCATGTTGCTGATTTATTCTTTAGGGATATTGTTAGATTGCATGGTATTCCTAAGTCTATTGTTTCAGATTGAGATGTTAAATTTTTTAGCCATTTTTGTCGTATTCTGTGGAGAAAGTTGGGTACTAAATTGCTTTATTCTACTATTTGTCATCCACAAACAGATGGACAAACTGGGGTTATTAATAGAACCTTAAATACCTTGTTACGTGCTATAGTTGGTAAAAATTTGAAAACTTAGGGTGATTGTTTGTCATTTATTAAGTTTGCATATAATAGATGTGTGCACTCCACCACAGCTTATATATAGTTTTTTGTTGTTTCCCACGAGGTGTCATAGGAGGATCCCAACTATAGAAAGACACCTTTAAGTTATCCATACTCAGACTAATCCCTGCTCGAGTCAGGTAGGTCCCTTGTGGAAGGCAAAACTCTGACTCCAAGTTTTAAACGACTGCATACATGAGGGAGGTTTGAACCCGCGAACTCACTTAAGCTAGGAGAGCCTCTTAATCCTTGGTTTTAATCTTTTGACTACCTTGGATTTGGTGCCTTTACCTTTGCATGAGTTGTCTACTACAGATGGCAAGATGAAAGCCGAGATGGTTAGGGAATTGCATGCGAAGGCGAGATAGCACATTGAGCATAGAAACAGGGTGTATGCGAAGCAAGCCAACAAGGGGCGAAAGTTGGTAACTTTTAAACTTGGTGATTGTGTTTGGGTGCATCTGAGGAAGGAGAGGTTTCCTACCTAGCGGAAATCTAAGCTGGATCCTAGGGGTGATGATTCGTTCCATGTGTTGGAGAAGATAAATGACAACGCTTACAAGATTGGCTTGTCAGGTGAGTATTCTATTTCTACAACTTTTAATATTACTGACCTTTCTCCTTCTGATATAGATTCAGATTCGAGGACGAATCTTCTTGAGGAGAGAGGGACTGATGTAAGTAGGAGCAAGAATCACCATGAAGATAACATGCGTAATGGGGGCAAGCTTATCATTTCAGTTGGATCTATGTCCAAAGCTAGGACCGAGAGACTCAAGGAGGCTCTCTATGCACAAGTGGGCCAATTTGTGGAGAGAATGAAATGCACCAAGCCTATCGGAGGATAGATATCCGAATCACAACCCAAACTGATTCATTTATCTCAAATCCTTGGATCGGACTCACTTAAGGCTTAAAGACCATTGTGTTGGGCTGCAAATCATGATCAAACTTGGAAGCGTGTTAGGCCAAACCTAGACGTGTTTTATTATTCTATTTTGGACTTGTTATAAGTTATAATTATATTTTGAGCTTCCATGTAATTTAAGCCAAGTCTTTTAGCATTAAACCTAGGCATAAATGCTTATGTTTTAGGATTTTCGGAAGACAACTTTGATTATATTGTTTTCTGTGAGCCGTCGGCCATATTGAGATGAGAAAACCCTCTTGTTCTTTTCAACTTAGGAATATAACTTCACTTATTAATTGAATCAAATTGTGACGTGATTTTGATCCTACCAACTTTCTTGATTTGTTCTTGACCCGTTATCTAGGTTGCTCGAGGCAAGTTCTTCATGAGGTCTAGTAGGTAAATTTGAAACCTTAGATATCAGATTTAGTTTTCGTTAATTCAAAATCTATCCTCGTTTTCATTCTTTGAATCCGAATTTTTTTACATCTTTCAATTCCATAGAGGGAATTACCCTGTCTTTATACTAATTGAAAGTAACTTGCGAAAAAATTTTAAGTCACACACAATTCACCCCCTCTCTTGCATGCGTTTGTTTTATTGGTAAGTATCCAACATTTATCTGAACTCGGATATCACCCAAGCCAACTATCTTGGTAGAGCTTTCATTTCCCATCTTGACACTCCCAAAATCTTCACTCTTATAGCTTAAGATGTATTCTTTCTTTGGAACACAAAGATAAGATGCTCTTGTGTCGATCAACCATTTTAAACCAACATTGCTGACATGAAAGCATTCTCTAGTTAGACAAACTAGTATCACCTCATAATTTGTACTTGAAACGATTGTAGACGTACTCTTATCATCATGATCATCCTCATCCTGATGAGTTCCTTTTTTCTATTCCCTCTTCTACTTATAGAATAACTTTTTACTGTGTCCTAACTTATCACAATAGTAGCATATCTTCACGTCTTTGTCACCTTTAAACTTTGAACATTTTTTAAACTTGCCACGACCATTGGAACCCTTACTCTTGTTCCTTCCCCTACTTTCTGTCACGAAAGTTTGCATGTTGTCAACTTCATTCTCCTTTCCTCTAATTTCTTCATTAAGCATACTCTCTTTAATTACATCCAAAAAGAGCACACTTTCAGGAGCTGAGTTGCTAATCATCACCATCAGTGTTCCCCGACTATCCAGTGATGAACTCAATAGGAACATAGCTTGGAGGTCATAATAAAAAATGATCTTCATTGTTGTCAGTTTGTTGATTATGTCCTAAAAATCACTTAGATGCTTCAACACTGATTTTCCATCCTTCAACTTCAAGTTCACAAGCTTCTTAATCAGAGAAGTCTTGATGTGAGCAGTTTACCTTTTAGCTTCTTCTATAGCTCGAAAGGATTTGTTTCTCGAGAAACTTGATTGAATATGCTAATATTAATCCATTGTTCTATAGTACCCAAAGTTCTCCACTTCATCTTTTCCTACTCTTTGTTCGACATCTTTTCAGGTTTTTAAGGAACATCATACTTCACACCTCTATGCACATCATTAGGATCAAAGAGATCCCTAAAATATAAAAAGTCCTTCATCATCAGCCTCCATATCGAGTAATTTGATGACGTTAACTTGATCTTAGAGTTGGTTTTACCTTCCATTATGATGGCTTTGATCTTATTGGGGGGAAAATAACACAACTCTCTAAAAAGTCAGTCGAATATCAGCAATAAGAAATAACTCTTGAAATTGAAGCAGTAGAACAATATGAGAATAATAAATTAAACAAGGAAACAAATACCAAGATTTAACATGGAAAACTCTTCAATGTAGAGAGAAAAAAACTAGACAAATAAATCCACTAAACTCGATAAGGATTTATAGAAAAAGTTGATCGCTCACTCTCTACCCCCTCACAAAACAAATTTGTCTCACAAAGTTTCATTATTAAAACCAAAGTTCATATCACAATCAACAAACCCTCAAATTAATCCCAAAAACATTCAAACAAGGATGAGAATCTAACCTTCTTTACCCTCTCTATTTTTTCTCACTTTTAGACTTTGTGACAATAATTAATATTTTTCTCTATCTTATGTATAGAGCAAGGCTCTAATGAGCCTCTAGCTTACAATTGATGATCTTAATTGAACTGAATAAACTAGATCACATCTTATCTTAATTAAATTACATTACGTTATCCAATAAGATAATATCCCTATTTAAATAAAACTCTATCTGATAGAATTTATCTACATCACAACTAACAAGATAAGATATTATATTTAACCTATGAATGATACTTTCCTATCTACGAAGATCTTCACTATCTTACCTTCATCTTTTAAAGTTGATATTTATTTAATGTAATCTTATCCCTGACATTATCCATGATTTCGAAATAGAATTAGGTACTCAACAGGACATTAATCAGGACATTAATTAGTTATATTATAAGACCACACAGGTGATTGGCTAATTCTCAATGCGGTTCACAGCTAGCCAATTTGTCGCTTGGACAAGAGTGCTTGGCTTAACCCACTCACGGGGTAACCTAGCGGTAGAAAGGGGGAGAGGATTGTGAGAGGTTGTGGGTTCGAACCTTGGGAGGAGTAGCTTCTATTGAGGTGATGTAATCCCCCTGGTGATGACGACCTATCCTGGATGCAGGTACCTCTGATACTGACTAGGATCAGACCCGGATTTACCTATCTATGAGTCTGAGTGGGCGGCTCATAGGTCCCAGGTAGTCGGGCCAAACCCGAATCCTGAGTTATCAAAAAAAAAAAAGGAGAGTAAAATCTGTAAAGTTTAACGCTAATCAGTAGCTGATAGGATAACGATCTTTATTTCCCTATATTTTGGTCATGAAAGATGAGGGGAAAGGAATTGGTGGAACATTACTTTCCATCTAATTTCTAGTTAGGGAAGGAAAAAGGGGATTAAGCCATCCCATCTTTGGGAAGTGGAGGCTGAGAGTTGATCTGAAGATGGCTTGTCCGTGAAGAATGCTTTTGTCATCTATGAACTAGCATCATGATGGTGGCTTGTTTTGTTGATTTTTTTTTTGAAAAATATGATGATGGCTGGTTGCTGGTTCCTTTTCCTCCTTTATTTTATTAGTAGTAGCTGTAACCATCCTCGGAAAAGTGTCATCATAATCATGACATTCACTTCATCGTAGACGTAGGAAATTAACTTTCTCGTACACCTCAAGCAATTGCTCGTGTGTGTATAGATATATATATATACAATGGTTATGTCGTATAAAGTAGACTGTTAGCCAGCTGAACCTGATGGAGCAGAAGTTAACGTAGGCAGCTTTACCTGTTATCTTTTCTTTTTCTTTTTAATTTAGCTATGATGTTGGTGTGGCTTTGTCATGACGTAAATCTTCTATTTGTAGTTGTATGTGCTTATGTTAATCGACCCCTTTTGAAGCATATATCTCAAACTCATAAAATATTGTTTAACTAACATTATAAAGTAGATGGAATGACTCCTTAACCAACTTCCTATTAAGCTGCATTTTATAACCTGTTACCAATGCTTCATTTTGCAGAGAATTCCATTATCAATTTCCAACCAACTTCCTATTAAGCTGCATTTTATAACCTGTTACCAATGCTTAATTTTGCGGAGAATTCCATTATTAATGTCTTGAACAGCACGAGAATGAAAGAGACGAAATGGCCGCTTGTTGATTTCTTTAAAGCCAAATAATATTTTCTTCAACGATGAGAAATATTGACAACGGTGGATCTAATGACGGCCAAGGCTAGGCTCAGAAATTTACTGCCTGCTGCTGCTAGAGAACATGCAGTTTGACCAACTACTTCAGCCCGTACAAGTATGATCACTGTAAAAAGTTGGATCCAACCAGTTGCTTTATTGGACGAACCTACCGAAAAACTTAATATTTCATGCCACAGAACACAACGTAACTTTGCAATTATTGGAGACAGAGCGAGCGAGGGAACGTACACATCGACGGATTGGGTTGGATGCGTTGCCTTACCAACTTGATTACTGGTTTATTAGATTTCAGCTAATTTGTAAAATATGTTCCAAGCAAATTACAAAAGGTAAGGTGTCTGATTAGCAACACTTTTTGGAGAAGATTTATTAAAAATTTTCTGATTGTGAAAAGGAAAATGACTGTTTTTAAATGGTAGATTTCTTTCTCTATTTCCATGGTTGAATTTATAGTTTTTATTTTGTTTTTTATATAAATTTTGTGCATAATATGATTTTATTATTAACTAAAGCTAAACTATTTAATTATTTAATAGTATACATTAAACTCTTTTTAGCATTTATTAATTAGAAGTGATAATTATTAGGTAGTGTTTAGCTAGAGTGGAAAACAAACTAAAGACCTTCAGGATTATGAAGTTGAACCAAGCTCATCTAATTATTAGGCTATGACAGCCTTATTTCTTAAGCTAAACTGTAACGCTTTCAGTTCCATGATTTTACATGCCTCTGCTTGGTTAAAATAACCCCGCTCATACGCACGGGTCAGCACAAAATAACCATGACCCGACCCAAATAAAGCCTCCATACCCTTCTGGTCGTAGCCACCTTAAAAAGCACACAATGTCGCAGACCCGTTAATTAAATAAATCCCAGATGCGGTGGCTAATTCCTATTGTACCCCACCCAAACGAAGTGAAATCTGGAGTGTTTATACAAACTCTCTCTCTCTCTCTTCTTAATTTAATCTCCCTTACATTTTCTTTTGGAGGGAGTCTCCCTTACATTTAATTACTCACACTTCACTCCAGTTCATTCACTTTAATTTGATTATCTGGAAACCGCTAGCTAGATCTGAGCACCGTCGCAGCAGATCCAGGGTGACTAGTCGAAGTTTCGAGAATGGATGAGGTGCTGGAACTGGCGCGTGCCAAGGACACCAAGGAGCGGATGGCCGGAGTGGAGAGACTGCACCAACTTCTCGAAGCTTCTAGGAAGAGTTTAAGCGTTGCGGAAGCAATGTCGCTGGTCGACTGCTGCTTGGATCTTCTCAAGGACAGCAACTTCAAAGTCTCTCAGGGCGCTCTACAGTGTCTGGCGTCCGCTGCCGTCCTATCCGGCGACCATTTGAAGTTGCATTTAAATGCGCTTGTCCCCCCTGTCGTCGAGCGTTTGGGCGATGCTAAGCAGCCCGTCAGAGACGCCGCTAGACGGCTTTTGCTCACTCTTATGGAGGTCTGTATATAACTTGGACAAGTAAAGTGTATAGTTCTTATATGTCACTTTTGTATTTGGGTTCGCATGAATTAAAGTTAGGATTCTTTTTGGACTTCTCTACAATTTCATCTATTGCATGAAAATTGTTGACAAATGCATTGGAAATGAGGGCTTCAGTACGTGATTTCAAAATTCAGGTTTCTTCTCCTACAATAATAGTTGAGAGAGCAGGCACTTTTGCTTGGACACACAAGAGCTGGAGAGTCAGAGAAGAGTTTGCTCGCACTGTCACCTCTGCTATTGGTCTTTTTGCATCCACCGAACTCCCACTTCAGCGGGCTATTCTTCCTCCTGTATGTTAAAACAAAATGCTCTTTTTTGTTATATTTAAATTATCATATGATTTGAAACGAATATTTGAAATTTCTATGGTTATCAGATTTTACAGATGTTGAATGACCCAAACCCTGGTGTTAGGGAAGCAGCATTATTTTGCATTGAGGTTTGTGGGATTAATGGCATGGTTGTGTCTACTGAGTGGAATTTTCGTTGCTGGTGTTAGTTGGGGAGATGGAGAGACATTATTGTTATCTAACCAATTTTCTTTCAGGAAATGTATGCACAGTTCGGAACTCAATTTCGGGATGAGCTCCATCGACATAACATTCCTACATATATGGTGAGTGTCTAACCAACATTATACTTGTACCATCTTGCACCCTTTTACACCTTGAATAGGATGTGCTAGTGGAAATCACTCTTAGCCTTTGGTGATTGTGTTTGACATATTATTGACCAGAATGTGCTGAATGAAAATGATTGTGTAAATCTCCTTTCGCTCCATAGAAAAGGATTTTTCACTTCATTTTTAAACTTGTGCTGACATCTAACTGCAGATTAAAGATATCAATGCGAGGCTAGAAAAAATTGAACCACAAGTTCCCACTTCTGAAGGGGTTATGGGTTATTTTGCTATCGTAGAAACAAGGCCCCCGAGTTTTAACCCTAAGAAAAGTAGTCCAAAGGCTAAGAGTTCTTCAAAAGAGATGTCTCTATTTAGGGGTTAGTATCTTTCAATATGATATTTCACAATATGTTCAAGTATGACCTAAATATTTTTCATAAACTATGCTCCGAGCGATGCTTGTTACGCTTGTATTACTTTCCATATTTTTTCTTTCTCGCTAATATTTCACATGATTTTCTATTGCCTTTGCGTGTGTAGTGATCATTTTCATTTTTTAAAGAAATTCTATAAATATTTGTTTATCCTTTTGGAATAAGGTGACGAACTATTTGTTAGTTTTGGTTGCTCCCAAAAGCTTATCTGTGAAGTCACATTTTCTTGTAGAAAATCTTTTGCATATATAATTATATTGAGTATGTTTTGGAAATCTTTTGAGCATTAACCAAATTGTGCATTTCTCTTCATGGCATTCATTGAGATCCCTTTTTCTTTTAAAACAGCTGCAAATGATCTAATAGAGAAGCCTATTGAACCTATTAAAGTTTACTCAGAAAAGGAGCTAATAAGGGAATTTGATAAGATTGCTTCTACCCTTGTTCCTGAAAAGGATTGGTCTATTCGCATAGTAGCCATGCAAAGAGTTGAAGGCCTTGTTTTAGGAGGTTTGCCACTTCTTCCTGTCTTTTTTCTTGTTAATATGATTTTCATTTTGTATTTTTTTTAACCTATTTATTATGTGAGTATTGTGCGAAGAAATGGTTACTAGTTTGGTCTACAAGTGTTTAGCGGCATCCTTCATATTGTTTGGAAAAATTTGTGACATGTGTTAGGAGGTTTATCTCCTTCTATAGTTGTATAATTCTCTCTAGACATCTATCTTTGGTAGATTTTTGGTCATTATGCGAGTGATATTTTAAGTACTTGTGCTTTTTGTATGATTTAATGTCTTTGATGTATATAAGTGAAAAGAAAACAAGTGTTTATATTACTTTCTTAGTGTTTGATGTTTTTAGGTTACTATTTCATCCTTCAAAGATGTATATGATCATTATTCGTTAGATAGTCATGATGTTGCTCTCTATGTGTGGATCTCATGCTTATACATGAATCCGTCTATTGCTCCACTATTACTATTTTGTTTCCCTCATATGTGAATTTATTTGAGAATGATATTCGTTGGAGCATAACAATTGCAATATAGTTGTAGGCACTTATAAAGTTCGCATTCCCTATGCTTGTATTTCCTTGTGCACGTTGCAAATGAGTCTGCTTTTTGGCTTTTAGCTTTTCTATCCATATATGTCATTATCTAACTGTTGAATATTGAAGATAATTTGTATTTCACTTTATTTCTGTACATAGGAACAAGGTTTATATACAAGCTTCCTAGGACTATTTAGGAAGTAATCTAGCTATTAACTATAGGAAATCTCTCAATTATAGGAACAATTAATACAAGATCAATGCTAATATCTCTAGTCAACACTCCCCCTCAAGTTGGTGCATAGATATCGCATATGCCCAACTTGCAAACAAGATTATGAAACTGTTTGTTGTAGAGTCCTTTGGTGAAGACATTTGCCAATTGTTCATTTGACCCCACATGAAATAATGGTAGAGAGCCATTCACAAGTTTCTCCTTTACGAAATGTCGGTCAATTTCTATGCGTTTTGTTCGATCATGCTGAACAGGATTGTGAGGTATACTAATGGCAGCTTTTTTATCATAGTAGAGAGATGAACTTCCTTCATCCGTCAGTTGTAATTCATTCATTAGCTTCCTTACCCACAATAGTTCGCACACACCTTGAGCCATAGCTCTATATTCGGCTTCTGCACTGGATCTAGCAACTATAATCTGTTTCTTGCTTCTCCAAGTGACTAGATTTCCTCCTATGAGCGTATAATAACCAGTGTTTGACCTCTTGTCATCTGGAGATCCAGCCCAATCAGCATCTGTAAATGCTTCCATCTTAAGATGACCATTGTTAGTAAACATAAGGCCCTTTCCTGGAGCAGACTTTAGATATCGGAAAATGTAAAACACAGCTTGTAAGTGTGGTTCTCGTGGATCATGCATGTATTGACTTACCAGACTGGCTGCAAATGCTATGTCTGGCCTAGTGTGAGAAAGATAGATGAGTCTCCCAACTAACCTCTGATATCTTCTCATGTCCATTGATGTACCCGTTCCTGCTTGCAGTTTGTGATTGCTTTCGATGGGAGATTCAGCTGGTTTACAACCCATCATACTAGTGTCTTCTAATAAGTATAGGACATATTTTCTCTAGGAGATAAAGATTCTTCTTCTTGATCTTGCGACTTCAACTCACAAGAAATGTTGCAATTTTCCTAGAACCTTAATTTCAAATTCTTGAGCAAGTAGTTTCTTCAGCCTTGCCATTTCTTCTGTATCACTTCCAGTTACAATAATGTCATCAACATAGACAATAAGAAGCGTGATCTTACCTTGGGAGTGCTTGATGAATAGGGTGTGATCTGTTTTACTCTGTTGATAACCAAAGGTGATCGTAACCTGATTGAACTTTTCAAACCATGCTCGTGGTGATTGTTTCAGCCCATATAAGGCCTTTTTTAGCTTACAAACATTCCCTTGTGTCTTCTCATTTTCAAACCCTGGAGGAATCTCCATATACAACTGCTCAAGATCTCCATGAAGAAATACATTTTTAATATCAAACTGCTATAAGTCCCAATCAAAGTTAGCTGCACACAAGAGTAAGAATCTGATTGTATCCATCTTAGCAACCGGAGCAAAGGTTTCTTGATAGTCCACTCCATATGCTTGAGTAAAGCCTTTAGCCACCAATCTTGCCTTGTACCTCTCAATGGACCCATCTGTCTTATGCATTACTGTGAATACCCATTTG
>JANKYF010000007.1:41368878-41379567 GCA_029829435.1 Erythroxylum hondense | reverse complement strand
TGTATCTTGGACTAAGCTTGCCCTTCTTACCAAATCTCAAAACTCCTTTCCATGGAGAAGCTCTAAGAAACACTTTGCCTCCAACTTCAAATTCCATCTCTTCTCTATGTGCATCCGTGTAGCTCTTCATCCTATCTTGAGCTGCTTTAAGTCTCTGTTTCACCAATTTAATCTTGTCAACTATAACCTGTACCAACTCAGGTCCTACAAGTCTCCTTTCACCTTCTTCATCCCAACAAATAGGAGTTTTGCACTTCCTACCATACAAAGCTTCATAAGGTGCCATCTGAATTCCCGAGTGATAGTAATTATTATAAGCAAATTCTATTAATGGCAAATGATCATCCCATGAGCCTTTGAAATCCATAACACAAGCTCTTAACATTGTCTTCAGAGTCCGGATTGTTTTCTTCGATTGTCCATCAGTCTGTGAATGGAAAGCTGTACTGAAGTGCAACTTTGTTCCCAAAGCCTCCTGTAAGCTTACCCAAAACCTGGAGGTGAACCTGGGATCTCCATATGAGACTATCAAACTTGGAATCTCATGAAGTCTGATTATCTCATCTATGTATTTCTTAGCCAAAGCATTCGAAGAATCCGTATGTCTAATTGGCAAGAAATGTGTTATCTTAGTCAGCCTATCAACGATCACCCATATTACATCATGTTTTCTACTAAACTTTGACAATCCCATTAAGAAATCCATCGTAATCTTCTCCCATTTCCATTCTGGAATTGACAAAGGTTTAAGCTTACTTGAAGTTGCTTGGTGTTCCACCTTGACTTGCTGACACACTAAGCATCTTTTAGTATATTCTGCAATTTCTTTCTTTATTCCTTTCCACCAAAAATGCTCCTTCAAATCTCTATACATTCTTGTACTTCCTGGGTGCATTGCATAAGGCGCATTAACTGCCTCATTAAGAATTTCGTCTTTCAACTTTTGCATAATAGGTATGCATAGTCTGTTTCTTATCACCATTAATCCATCTTCCTTTACCTTTATTTCAGAAGGTTTACCACTTTTAATCTATTCTCTGAGCCTACTCAAATACTCATCTTTCTCTTGCAACTGCTTGATCTTCTCATTCAATACTGGCCTTACTCTAAAGTTAAGCAATATACAATCAGATTCAGCTTGTCTCAATGTCACTCTAAGTTTGGCTAATTCCTTCAATAGAGGAAGATACACTATCTCCACATGTGGTATAGTTGATTTTCTACTTAGTACATCTGCTACTACATTAGCTTTCCCCGAGTGGTAGTCTATCATCAAATCATAATCATTTAGTAGCTCTAACCATCTTCTCTGCCTTAAGTTCAACTCTTTTTGGCTCATCAAATACTTAAGACTTTTGTAATCTGTAAATACCCTAGTGGTTACTTCATAAAGATAATGCCTCCATATTTTCAACGCAAAGATTATGGCAGCTAACTCCAAATCATGCGTCAGATAATTCATCTCATAAGGTTTCAACTACCTAGAAGCATAGGCTATCACTTTATCTCCTTGCATCAATACACACCCTAATCCTTTCCTCGAGGCATCACTATACACTATGTATCTATCATTACCCGAAGGCAAAGTCAAAATTGGTGCACTCATCAATTTGTACTTAAGTTCCTCAAAGCTTTTCTGACATTCATCTGTCCATACAAATTTCTGATTCTTCCTGGTCAATTTGGTTAGTGGAGCTGCTATTTTGGAAAAGCCCTCCACAAACCTCCTGTAATACCCAGCTAAACCCAAGAAACTCCTCACCTCAACTACATTCTTAGGTGTTTCCTATTTCACAACCGCCTCTATTTTTCTCGGATCTACATGCACTCCTTTTTTCGAAACTACATGTCCAAAGAACACCACTTCCCTTAGCTAAAATTCACATTTATCAAATTTGGCATATAACTCTTCCTTCCTCAAAATCTTCAAAGCAAGCCTCAAATGTTCCTCATGCTCCTTGTCACTCTTAGAATAAACCAATATGTCATCAATAAAGGCTATGACAAACTGGTCTACGAAAGGCTTAAAGACTCTATTCATTAAGTCCATGAAAGTTGCAGGTGCATTCGTTAACCCAAAAGGCATGACTAAGAACTCAAAGTGGTCATACCATGTTCTAAAAGTAGTCTTCGGCACATCAGACTCCTTTATCCTCAACTGATGGTAACCCGATCTCAAATCTATCTAAGAAAAGACTCTTGTCCCTTACAACTGATCAAACAGGTCATCTATGTGTGGGAGCAGATATCTATTCTTCATGGTGACTTGATTGAGTTTTCGGTAGCCCACACGCATCCTTAGCAATCCATCTTTCTCCTTTACAAAAAGGACCAGAGCTCCCCAGGGTGAAGAGCTTGGTCTAATATACCCTTTCTCTAGCAAATCTTCTAGCTGCTCCTTAAGCTCCTTCAATTCTGTTAGAGACTCAGAAATTCTCTCTGCTTCTGTTGAATGTACACCTCAGACAAGTACTTCTTCTTATACACTGCTAGAAAATCTTCCCATGCAAGCACTGGCGGTCTCATCTGACTCCCTGGCACACTCTCCCACCAATGCTGAGAATCTCCCTGAAGCAAGCTAGCAGTATACACAACCTTCTCATCATCCTCCCAATCCACCTGCTCTAGTATCCTCTCGGTCTTTCGCAGCCAAGTCTCAGCCTCTTCAGGATCAATGGTTCCATAGAAGTCCACTACTCCATACTTCTTCAGCTTATCAAATTGCTTCCCCTTCTTAAATGGTGCCGGAGTAGAAGATTACGGCATCTGAACCATAGCCTGGACAAGGGCCTGAGTGAATGCTTGAAACAATCTCGGGTCTAAAGGAGGCACTTGTTCTGACGGAACAGGCGACTCCTGTGTCTGTGATCGAAAGGGCTCACTATTTTGCCCTACGGAAGCCTCTGCATTTCCTGGGGCTACTGACTCATCAGTACTCTCCTCTCTTGGTGGAGAGTCAGATGCAATCGATCCTTGCAATATTCCTCGTGTCCTTCTACAAGGTGGCATTTTACTCCTTCAATAGAAACACTAGCGATTAGCTCACATTTTATCTTAATCCTATTTCCTACATGTATGCATAATATGCATGTCATTTAATACAAACAATCAATTTTACAATGCAAACAAAAGAATCACATAACACACAATTCTCCATAAGATGTTGAGCCCTATTTTTGAAGTCCAACAATCCATCCAGAGTCATAAAGTGTGAGCAGGTTTCCTTGAAGGGTTATTTCAATGAACCCACATTAACCGACATCTCACAAGGGCGGCATGCCCACACCAGCCTAACGCCAACATTCTAATCTAACTTCTTCAAGACAATTGTAGCTTTATGTCTCTATCTTAGCTTGAAATAAGAACCACCTCATTCAGAGCTTTATAACTCAAGATATGCCTAAGAACTCAAAGTATGTTCATAACCCGGTTATGCTCTTCCAACTGATCCCTCATTTTATTTCCATCAATATTTTTCAATTCAACACCAAAAGCTACCAATTTTCGTGGAGAGGTTGGAAAATTCAGTAGGAGTCTATTGGTTTAAGAATCACCTCATTCGGAGGTTGGATGATGAAGTTCTGGCTAAAAGAATCTAACGTGTTTATGTCCTTAATCATATTGTACCTCTCTTGGCGCAATTGCCATAACGTTTTCTACAGATGTTTGATTTAGTTTGTTCTTATACCATTTGAAAGAAGACTTCTAGATCTACAACTTTTATGAAGACCACAAAGCAAGATTTTGCCTCTAAAGGTTCAAAAATAGGACAGAAGATGACGATACAAACTAAGATGATGAATAGTAACTTCGTCTTAGTTTTGATTAACAGTACTTCGTCTTAGTTTCGAATGAACAATAATTCGTCTTATTTTGGATGAACAGTACTTTGTCTTAGTTTGGATGAACAGTACTTCATTTTAGTTTCAGATGAACAGTACTTCGTCTTAGTTTAGCTGAACAATACTTCGTCTTAGTTTTGGATGAATAGTACTTCGTCTTAGTTTTGGATGAACAATACTTCGTCTTAGTTTTGGATGAACAGTACTTCGTCTTAGTTTGGATGAACAGTACTTCGTCTTAGTTTCAGATGAACAGTACTTCGTCTTAGTTTCAGATGAACAATACTTCGTCTTAGTTTGGATAAACAATACTTTGTCTTATTTTTATGAACAGTACTTCATCTTAGTTTTGGATGAACAATACTTTGTCTTAGTTTCGGATGAATATTACTTCGTCTTAGTTTGGATGAATAGTAACTAAGACGAAGCAACATTACAACTTGTAATGCCCATATCTCTCAACTCCGACATACAAAATTTACAAACTTTATATCGTTAGAAAGCTGAAAAGATCATCTACAACTTCTAAACAGACTATTTCACCTAACCTAGCTCACATCAACCCAGAAATGTCCTTGAAGTTAGTACACTAATTTCCATAGCTGTCACATACACATATCTTATGCAACCTCACAACTTGTAAAGATTATAACTTTCCGCTACGATATCCAAAACTTCCAAACTTCATATCGTTGAAAATCTGGAGAGATATTCTACAACTTCCAAGAAGACTATTTTTACTAGTTCTACCTAGATCGTTCCAGATTTTCCTTCGAAGTCAGTACACAATTCTATCCCTATGGAAAACTTAAAGAATGAAATGTACACTACCATATAATAAGCACATCCATAACAGAACTTCTTCAATACTCAATTTATTTCCAAATGAAAATGAAGTTCACACATAGCTTTCATACATAGCTTTAATTACATATCGACATTACATCAAAATCTTAACACAAGTTACAAAAGTACATTGGGATGCTCAATGTTCAATATGCTTATAAAGCTATTCGAAAGTCTAGCCACTAACTTTATACAAAAGCTAACTATCTTGGAATTTATCCATTAGCCTTGCAAAGATTACTAATCTTCTCGATCTGCACCTGAGGAGTGGGGAAAATATTAGGTTGAGATACACAACTCAGTGGCTAAGATATTTATAGCCATTGGCGATGAGCCACACAAACAAACATATACAATTATCTATATAAACCAACAATGGCTCGCAACATTCACCATTCAAATACACATCTCATAGAACATATTGGATGGAATTTACATCTAAGCACAGCACTCAAAAGGTCATCGACTCAACACAATCTAAATGCAAATGCACAAATAATTGGCTCGCGGGTTCTATGGAACAAAATAGAGAAACCGAAGTTTACTCCATGAATAAAACGAGTCTACTTTTCGGATCTCGTAGGCCATAAGTGGGCAGCCGAGAGAAGAATTTATATCGACGTGCATGTGACTACGAAATAGTTCCTCTCTCACCCAAACGCAATAAAATTTCATGCTTAATTCAATCATTCACAATCTCATATTCTCATGCTTTTTCTTTATACAAAATGCCATGACTCAATGCAATGACATAACATGATCATACATCATAATGTAATTTCAACTTCACACATTTCAAGCAAGTCATTTTAACACACCATATACACACAAGGCATTTGCCCATTACACAATAACTATAAATAAATTACCCACCTCAAAACTCTTGAAAATCCAAATTCATTTGAGCCCTTCCTCCTGCTCTTAGGTAGGTTATTCTTGATTTCCTAACACAACCAAAATTTTCATTCAATTCCAATTCAAATGGAAATCCCCCAAATTTCCAAATTCCCTAAAACTTCAAAATCACAACAAATGAAATTAACATAAATCAAGCTCAATCCTAACTTACCCATAGTCCATCTAAGTCGGAAAACTCAAAACCTAGCGTAGAAACCCATCTTCTTCCTCCAATCATTCCCAACACAAAAACTCCTTTCTCTCTCTAAAACTTCTTCATTCACCACATAACCCATTTCTCACTAAACAAAAAGAAGATGATGAACTTATCTTAAAAAGCTTGATTCTTCTCTTCTTTCCACGATTTTCCTCCTCCTTCTCTAGCTTTTTTTATTTTCTCCTCCTTCTCTTCTCTCTCTCTCACGTTTTCTCTCCTTTTTGGTTGTTCACGTCATCTCCCACTCTTCTTCAAATTTTAAGACTCAGCCTTGGTCCTTTCTTCCAATTGTGCCCCTCACTTACTTACCCTTTCCAATTTTTCCCCTCCTTTGTCTTTTATGGCTCTACACCTTGAATCCACTTAATACAAGCCTACTAATTTCTAACACTTCATTCCAGTTTCAAATTTCTAGTCCTTCCCTCAATTCTAATTAATGAACCAATTCTAAAAATAAACAATTAAACAAACAGACAAAACAAAAATAAATAACTAGACAATTAATAAGAATTTAAAAGAAAATCAGGGTCCAACATATATGACATCACTTAAAAAAGATGTGATCAAGAGATTCAACTTCACTAGTACATAAGGGATAGGTCTTACCAGGGATTTGGAATTTAATGATATCTATAGTTCCTAGCATTTGAATAGTTGCTAACTAAAGAAAAATGAATGATCCTTAGCTATTCTTGAACCCCATCCCAATTTGTAAGGGGGAAACCTGATAAGTGAACCTAAAAGTATGTTTTTTCATGAAACATCATTAAACTTGTCTCAACTATGTAACTCCCATCTGACCTCATCTTCTAACCTCTAATATGATAAATGGTCTATCATACAGTCTGTAATTGGATTAATTCCCCTACTAATGTGAAATGGCCAATACCAATTGTCATTTTGAATAAGTTTATGCATCATAATGTTTTCAAGAATCAGTCCTCTAAGAGCAGTTAAGTATTGTGTGTAGCATAAAGGCCCAAGAGAATGCCAATTATCAAACTAGAAATTAATACTTTTACCATCTCTAATGTAGTGCCTAATATGAGGATGCATAACTGACTTGGAACATAAGATTTTTTGAAAACTATAGGACTGAGTACTTTTTTGAGAGATTGACCAATTGTGATGCGGAGCCTTAAGGCTAAAGAACTCGAAATCCCTAAAACACATACTTTGGATAGAATATGAACTAGATGAAATCCCCAACCCTAATAAACCCCCAATCAATTATATGAAAGGAAACATATATAATAAGGTTGATTTGAAAACAAGAATAGAAATTTGTCACAAGTTTTTTCCTTGATAAGAATTATATTCTTGATGCAATAGAAGAAGATAAGAAATCCTCCTTTATAGAATTTGGTATTCATCCAATCTAACCGTAAATAATGTTTATTATGATATATTTATACCCCTTCAAAAGAAAGAAACCCTAACTACGTAAAAGGCCTTTAAACATGTGCCTTTCACCAAAATAATTAAAGCCCAAATTAATATTTCTAAAATACATCGCATTAAACCTAAAAGATTTAAACAAGCCCAAGACCTAAGCGATGGATTGCAGAAAGTTATGATTTTAACGTAAAATAATTAATTAAACAAGAATACAAGTCCTTTTGCACATTTTGCCCAACTTGATTAATTATGATGTCATTGGCTCTTATTGTCTCTTGAGATTCCATGTCATCTATAATTCGACCCATGTAGGATTGAAGCGCTTCTTTAAACTTCTTAGCTCTTAATCTTATTATTGGTCCTCTGACATTATTAGCTCATCTTTGGCTCCGTTTCATGTATAAAGTCCTATGGTCATGCTCACATCAAAATGTTTCTTTGTTTCATATGAAACATATGCACCTATGTCACCTAAAGGCTTTCCTTTTCATAACATATTCTCCAGAGCCTTTTCGTTAACAATACTTTGTTCATTTTGCTAGTAGAGCTGATTCCTAACCTTTATTCTCTTTAGGAAGACAAATGACACTCCTCTTAACTTTGAAATCCTTCTAACCACTCGAATTTAGCCCATGCCATATGAAGTCTCTCTTCAACACTCATTTAGGAATAGCTAAGTGAGATAGTCAATAGATCTGTAGATTATTGAAAATTGAAATTGCAAGTTGAAGTCTACCTCTATAAGACAAAAACCTGTTGATTTAAGTAGAAATTCTTTTCAGAACTTTATTAATGAGAGGCCTACATTCGACTTCCTTAAACTTCCTAATGAAGAAAGGAATTCTCAAATAAGTAAATGGTAACTGGTGAATGGACAGTCCAACTTCAATAATCACCCTTAAGGAGTCATCAAAACTTAGGTTAGATAAATAAGCAAAGCATTTTTTAGGATTAAATCTCAACTTAGAAATTTCATGGAATCTCTGTAAAGATGATAAGATAACCTCAATTGAAAGAGTGCATTTAGCACATAACATGAGTAAATCATCTACAAAAGAAAGTTGTGTAATGTTGAGTTGTATACAGTGATAATGACATCAGAACACTGAGCTTTCATCAATACACATCTGTGTCAATTTTTGGATAACTTCCATAATGATGGTAAAAAGGTAGGGAGATAATGGCATAGTTGAGTAGGTTCTTCATTCATTAACACTGAGAAAAATGATGTAGATATGTAAGAATGAATTCAGTTACCCTACAGGGGTAACCAAAGGCTAGAAGAGAATTAATAATGAAACCCAATTCTCGTTAACGTAAGCTTTTGTAAAGTCAATTTTGAGAGCACAGCTTCTGAACTTGTTTGCTCTTGAATTGCTGATCTAAACAGTGGCAAGAACATTTTCAGTATAAACACAAATTTTGATTGCATTAACTTGGTTTTAAAGGGAAAGTTAAAAGCTTCAGACTTTCACCAAAATGTGGTTAGAATCTATGGAGTTTACATGACATCACCCACAGCAGATGAGACCCTTGAGATCCTCTGTATCCAATAAACCTGTACCCTTTGCATCCAAGCCATTTATTGATTTACGGGACAAAAATCATTGTTGCCTTCTCGTATCTTTTGAGTTTTGACCACGGAGTTGTAGTAAAAATGTAAAATGATCGAGCACCGCAGAAAGCCGGAGGGATCTTTTGCTCCTGAAGCGGATATATGTAATTACACGTTTCGGTATTCGCTGTCACAGTAGTAACTCAATTGTCAAATTTTTACTAGGACTTTGAATCTTGAACAAACAGTCAGCAGACTAACTTCTATGTTTTGTGTCTTTTTCATTGACCATTTATCCCAGAAAGTCGAGAGCCGTTGAAAGACTTGCATTTATGGTTTAAGTGTACACATTAAAGACACAAACTTCACTAGAGAGTCACACCTTTCTTCAATCAACCATGAATGCTTTACATGGGTCTTTAAGCACTTTTCTACTCTTCCTTACCCTCCGTTTCTCCATATCAATGGACACCATAACTCCAGGCAATTCCATTAAAGATGGTAATGTTCTAGTCTCTAACGGAGGAAATTTCGCACTTGGGTTCTTTTGTCCAGACACTGCACGGTCCACTCCTCGCTACTTGGGAATTTGGTACCACAACGTCTCTGAACTAACCGTTGTTTGGGTAGCAAATAGAGATAAACCCCTTAATGACTCATCTGGGGTTTTAACAATCAACAACCGGGGCAGCCTTGTCATCTCTGTAACAAACCAGAGCTTTCCTCTTTGGTCCAGTGATATTTCTCCCTTAGCACCGAACAATTCCATGGCTCAGCTGCTGGATACAGGAAATCTGGTGCTACTGCAACAAGATAGCAAAAGGGTGTTATGGCAGAGCTTCGATTATCCTACAGATACTCTACTTCCTCATATGAAGCTTGGACTGGACAAGAGAACCGGTTTGGACCGATTTCTGTCATCTTGGAAATCCAAGGATGATCCTGGAACTGGTGACATATACTTTAGAATTGATCCCACGGGCCATCCTCAGATGAGTCTGTACAAAGGTTCCCAGAAAAGGTGGAGGGCTGGCCCATGGACCGGGCAGAGATGGAGTGGAGTACCAGAAATGAACAGAAATTACATTTTCAACTATAGTTTTTCGAATAATAAGGACGAGGTAAGCATTATGTATGGGGTGATGAATTCTACTATCATCTCGAAAATGTCGATAAACGAATCAGGATTCGTCCAACGGTCTACATGGAACGGCCATGATCGCAGATGGATCGAAATATGGTCCTCGCCAAAGGACCAATGTGATAACTACAACGAATGTGGTCCAAACAGTAACTGTGATCTCTATATTCCAGATGCATTTATATGCAAGTGCTTACCGGGTTATGAACCAAAGTCACCTCGTGACTGGTACCTCAGAGACGGATCGGGTGGGTGCATCAGGAAAGCTAATGTGTCGGTGTGCCGGAGTGGAGAAGGGTTTATAAAGGTAGCACCCGTGAGAGTTCCCGACACATCGGTGGCACTCGCAGACATGAATTTAAACCTGAAAGCTTGTAAGCAAGAGTGCTTAAAGAACTGTTCTTGCACAGCTTACACAAGTGCAGATGAGAGAGGGTTCGGCTGTCTGATGTGGTATGGGGATTTGGTTGACACAAGAACTTACTCAAACATTGGACAGGACATTTACATCAGGGTTGATGCCGAAGAATTTGGTAGGCGTCTCCTTCCTATTTAACCTCCGAATTAGTATTTATTTCCTTATCTTTTTTATTAATGGTGGAGATATATTAGATTAGTGTTTGTTTTCGTAGTCGCAAAAGAATGGCGTTTTACAAGTATAGAATGGCGTTTTACAAGTATAAACTTCCCCGTAATGCATATGATAGGTTTCAAATGTTTAATGTAGTCACCAAAAGATTATAGTCAAAGCTTTTTAATTAATATATGATAAGTTAAAGATTTTTATAATCCC
>JANKYF010000007.1:41144069-41176057 GCA_029829435.1 Erythroxylum hondense | reverse complement strand
GAAAAAAACAGAATAGTAAACAAAAACTAATTTTTATGGTTTTCTTAAATTTTGATAACTAAAAGACATCAAAACCAAAAACAGAAACTAAAAACTCAAACAACTATTTTTTTACTGAATTTGAAAACAAAAACAGAAAATTAAAAATAAAAATGCAAACAAACACCCCCTAAATTTATCATCTTAGCGATTATAATCGAAGCGGGGTTAATATTTTTTTTTCATACATACTTTGCTTAGATTTAATTTCCCCAATATGAAACTATTTGCTTTTAGCTGGATGGTCTTAGTTACCACTAGGCTACTTTATCAACTATAATTTGGCTCTTTACTTTTTACTGCCCATGTATGTTGTGATGCAACCATCAATAATATGACAATTCAAAAGGATTGCCAAAGCTCTCCATAAAATTCTTCCTTCATGCTAGTGGAAATGTTGCGGCTCAATTTCCCTATCATCCGGTAATGCCTTGTGCCCTTTTAGATATATATTTTTTGTGCTACTTATTTTCTTCAAGCTGCCATTGTACTTTCAAAATGCCAGGCCCTTGTAGCTGCTATCCATAAGGTCCCTAAAGCCACTTGGAATGCGAAAGAAAGGTCTCTCTCCTGCTCAGTCTCCCAATACACATACAACCACTTAACTTCATGTTCTTGATTCAATGCACTTGAGTACAAATGAATTATTCTTAGATCTATAATCTAGTTTGCTCATGTCGGAAAATTCCAGCATTGATATAGATTGAAACCTTTGCTTCATCTATTGCTGTTAAACTTGCAGACTATGGATTTTTCCAATTTATTGTTTGTCATCGGCAACAAAAATTCTCCATGATATTTCTGGCGTCAATATTGAGGTGATACCACTCTTCATTACTACATTTGGGGATTGGATGTAGTGATATATATATACAATATGAATTTGTTTTCTTTCATATGTTGTCTACATGTATACTTCAAAGGTTAGTTTTTCAATTTCTTGATGATTCTTGTTGCTAATGGTCATCTTTACTCGTTATAATCTTTCTAGGTAGAAAACTTAGATCCGTTGGTGCAACGTGCAATTGTTGTTGCTTCTTCTATTCAAGATCTTAGAGGTAAATACTGAAATTTTTAATCAAGGACAGGGCATGATTCATGATATGACATTGAAGACTAGTTTTTCCAGGATTCATGAAAAAAAAAATCTTTGAAACTTTTGAATATAAATGAATTTGAAAGTCACGATATAACTTTTAGGGCTTCATTATCAATGGTTTCATAGTCTGCATTTTGGCTTGGTTGTACATGCTTTTCTAAACTATTTTAAATTTTCTTTTACTGCTTATGAATTGATTTCCTTCACAAGATTGGTACAGTAGGATGCCTGATTGTATTGAATCAAAGCTTCTGCCTTTTCAACGAGATGGTGTTAGGTATTACATAATTTATGATAAAATTTTAGTATGTTACATTCTTCCCTAAGATATATAGTGGTAGAACTGCACAAGTAAATTTAACCATCTTTGTTTAGGTTTGTATTACAACACGGAGGGCGTGTCCTCATAGCAGATGAAATGGGATTGGGAAAGACTATACAGGCATGTTTGTATTTTTACTGTTTAAAATCAAGTAGAAACTGCTAAATATTTACTCATTTACATGGTAATTCTTGGAGACATAGTTTTATATGACGACGTTTATGATATTAGATAGATTTCACTTTTAGTTGTCAAATCACTACTAGTTTGTTTTTATGACTTTGCGTAGGATAAACATAATTAGCTAGGACTCTTTTGCCTGCGTACGATCTATATAATATTTTTCATTTTATATTCCCCATGAAATTAATAAATGATGTGTTTGATTTTATTTCATGTCTATCTTGTAGCTATTTGTTTATGGTTAGCACCTACTAAGCTACATAGAAGGTTATGCTTAGGAGGCTATTAATGTTCACATTGTAGCTATTCAAAACAATATTAACTTTGATTTTGAAAGTTCATATGACGGAAATTAATTATAAAAATGTTTGACTAGTCTTCAGGAACTAGGTTAAACTTTTGTTCAAATTCCTCTTAATTTGATTTTTTGGTCATGGCATATTCCAATTATAATATATATGTTTTGATTTATTTTTTAGGCTATTGCTGTGATTTCATGCATCCGAGACTCTTGGCCTGTTCTTGTACTTACGCCATCTTCCTTGCGTTTGCATTGGGCCTCTGTAAGTGTTTGTTTAACTATGTCAATTGTCAAGGAGCAAGTTATTTTTTTCAAATTGCCTATATGCTTCTTTTTGTTTTTTATAGATGATTCACCAATGGTTAAATATTCCTTCATCAGATATATTGGTAAGTTTAGTTTCACTTTAATCTCATGCTTTCTAATGTTATTATTTTTCCTTGTACCAAGCTCAACTTATTATTGTTATTATAATGCGTTTTTTTTAATATTCATTTGTTGCCTAAGAAGTTGTTTTGTTAGGTAGTTTTATCACAGTGGAGTGGATCAAACAGGGGTGGTTTTAATATAGTATCTTCAAATTCCAAATGCAATGTTCATCTAGGTGGCCTATTTAATATCATCTCTTATGATGTTGTTCCAAAGTTGCAAGATATACTAATAGCTACAAAATTCAAGGTAAACATGATGATTAATAGAGTTTTATATGTTTGTGTTGGTGCTTTCTGCTTGCACTTGGTGAGATTTGGTTTAATGTTAGCATATTCTTGCAAATATTTTGGTTTATAAGTGTTCTGTTCGAAAATGAGTGTGTAAGAGTATGGTGACCAATAGGATTATGAAAAGTTTTTGAGATAACAATACAAAGTCCAAGCATCAAGTTGTAGCTTGTATAAAAAATGCTACATTGGTAATAGAATGGAGGGAATTGATATTCATGATTTTAGAATGGAACTTTCTTGCTGTTTCCTTTCTCTTTTAAGGGTAATATATTTCCATAAGGATACATACGTGAACTTTGGTGGAGAAAAAAATCAGGGTATGATAGGATGTTCCAAAAGCTCTGACTTTTATGTTACACAAGGGTTGTTGTTGTAACTATGCACCTAGAGAGGGCTTTTGTCATTGTTAGTACATAGTAGACATTGTATTGGATAACATTAAAATCTTGGGTTAAAATTGACCACTTGTGTAAAGATGGAAAATTACGTCATCTCTGCTTAATCATGATTTTGGCGTTATTTATTCTTGCTAAAGTGGGGAAACTAAGATGATTTCTGTTAGAAATTCTACAAATTTCCTTTTCCATGTTTCTCTCTGAAAAAGAAGTGTTAACCCTTGCAAGATTGAAGTTATCATATTTCGATTTTGATTGTATTGCAAGTGTTTTGTAGAGAGGTTAACAATAAATGACCTGATAGTACTCTTATGACATCATCTAACTAACTAACACCATTAATTTGGTTCTTTTGATGAGACATATGAACATGAGGATTTGGGAAAACTAATATTTATTGAATTCTCCTTCTTAAAAAAAAAACAAAATATTTATTAAACTGTGTTTCTAGTTTAGCTTGTCAAATTTTCTTTTTTTGGTTAAATTTGTTGGCTTATTTTGTTTATTGGTTTTCCTTCTTTTTACTTATGATTTCCTTTTCCATGGAATGATGTGCTTCTATTTAGGTTGTGATTGCAGATGAGTCGCATTTTCTTAAAAACTCTCAAGCAAAGAGGACAACTGCCTCTCTTCCTGTTATAAAGGTTGTCTTTTGGTATATGAGTGCATCTTTGCACGTGTTAGTTTATCACTACATATCTTACTCGCCAAATATTCGTTTTATCCTTCATTTACAAATGCAACTGATTATCTTTGATTCTTAATGTTAACTATCCACTAATGGTTTATGTGTAGACAATCTTTCATATATGATTAGTTAGTTGTCTTGTATGTATGCACACTTATCTACTACGATTAGTGTTATGTGTGTATGAATACAGAAGTAAAACTTTAGAAAGTGAACCTTAACTACCTATGTTTTAGTAATAATCAAATAATATTGTAGAATAAGTTTCTGATTATCTACCACAACATTATTATGAAGGTAACCTAAACTAAATATTGTATTGAAGTTTTAGCGCATTCATGAAATGATTTAACTCTTGAAGTGTTTTCTTTCTCGACATTTTTGTGGATGACATCCCTTATCATATATTCCAAGCTTGCCTTCGTATATGCATGCTTTTTTTTTTCTATTTGGTGAATTGACAATCATTTCCAAATTCAGAAGGCTCAATATGCAATATTACTCAGTGGAACTCCTGCTTTATCTAGACCAATAGAGCTTTTCAAGCAGGTATTTTTTGAGCGCTACTGATTATCATCTTTACATGTAAAAAGCTGTTGCAATTAATGATATAGTAATATCTTCATTTCATCACAGTTGGAAGCCTTGTATCCTGATGTATACAAGAATATTCATGAATATGGTAACCGTTATTGCAGGGGGGTAAGTTTATTTCAGTTGATTTGAAATCTTTTTTGTCATAATACATTTCCACTAGCTTTTGTCTCTAAAATTGTTCTTTTAGGGGATGTTTGGAGTTTATCAAGGTGCAAGTAACCATGAAGAATTGCACAACTTGATGAAGGCAACAGTGATGATTCGTAGGCTTAAAAAGGATGTTCTCTCTGAGCTTCCTGTGAAGCGTAGGCAGCAGGTTGTTCTATTTCTTTTGTTATGCCTATCTTAATTTTAGTTGTCACCATTATATGTTTTCCATGTTAGATATTGCAACATCTCCTGTAATCATCTCTTGATTTACATATTTAGGATTAATTGTACAATTTGTTGATATGTTTCTATAATTCAAGAGATATTATTACCAAATATGTTTATCATTCTTTCCTATAAATAAGGACCATGATTATGTATCACAAAAAATAGTCTAATGAAGATGTAGCCCTCAGTGGTTTTGTGTCTGTGTGGAGATGTTATTACTGAATAGATATATATGTTTTGTGTGATATATAATCATGGTCCTTATTTATAGGAAAGAATGATATATAGTTGTCCTCAGTGGTCTCTGTGTCTATTGATGTGGCCTTTGTAGCCAAACGATGTTAAACCTTATTTACATCCTTTTCCATTCTTTATCTTTTACTATACTTTCTCTCAAAATTTGAATATGAATTATATTTTTAATTGTTTACAATAGGCTTTTGTTATATACGAAATTTCAATATCAATAAATGAAATTAATTACTATAATTTCGTAATTTTTGAAACATTCTAATATAATATCTAATTCTATAATTTATGAGATGCTTTTATATTTCATAATTATGGGATATTATAATGTAATAGAAAATTTAATCAAATACAATTAATCATTCAATATACATAATTTTGTCACTCTCACTCTAGCTAATGAATAGCTATTCTCTATTCCAACTTGGATACAATAGTATGAAACAATGATGTTGGGAAATATCCAACTGGATATCTCCTAGATATTATTGACTGTTAAAAGTTAGCAAATTAGATCAATTAGGGTATTATGTTCAAATATTAGTTTCGAAGAATAGCCCTCTTTCTATAGATACTTTTACCTATGTATTGACTTGATAATATAGAGAATAGTATCTGTTCAGAATTTTTGCATGATATCAGAGCCATACCTGAATAGTCCTAAACCCTAGCCGCTACCTACTGTCTCTAATCTTACCCGCCTGTGTCAACCATGTCTGACATTGCTGAATCCTCTAACCCATCTGTTCAAACGCCTACTTCTTATAATCCTACCTTAGATTCTCATTCCATTCAGATCGCTACTATACGACTAAATAGAGAGAATTTTTTTCTCTGGTCCCAATTGGTTAGAATGTACATCCGTGGTAGAGGCAAGATTGGATATTTGACTGATGACAAGAAGGAACCTACGGCTGATGATCCTACACATGGAATTTGGGATGCTCAAAATTCTATGGTTATGACATGGTTGGTAAATTCTATGGAGGAGGATATTAGCTCCAACTATATGTGTTACCACACAGCTAAGGAGCTATGGGACAACTTGAATCAGATGTATTCTGATTTGGGAAACCAGTCCCAAGTGTATGAACTAACTCTCAAATTGGGTGAGATCCACCAAGGTGAGGACAGTGTTACTAAGTACTTTAATTCTCTGAAACCTTTGTGGCAAGACTTAGATTTGTTTAATGATTATGAATGGAAATCCCATGATAACTGTAACTATTTTCAAAAAACAGTAGAGGATAACCTAATTTTTAAGTTCTTAATTGGACTTAATGTTGAGTTTGATGAGGTTAGAGGCAAGATTATTGGAAGACAACCACTTCCATCTATTGGGGAAGTCTTTGCAAAAGGCCGACGTGAAGAGGGTAGACGGTTTGTGATGCTTGGAAAACGAAATCCTACACCTACTATTGAAAACACAACCTTAGTTGTTGGGAATGCTGCTGGCTGCACTAAGAAAACTGAAGAAAAGCCATGTTTTTGGTGTGACTATTGCAATAAAGCTCGTCATACCCGTGAAACATGATGGAAACTCCATGGAAAGCTTGCAAATTGGAAGGGATCGCATGAAGGGAAATTTAATAAAACTCCTTCAGCTCATTATGAATTAAGTAAAACTCCATCAGCCCGTGAGATAGATGCTGGATAATTCTCTCAAGAGTAGATTAATTACATCCTGAAGTTATTGAAACCTAAATCTGAATCCTCAAGTGCCCTTAATGCTTCTGTTGCGCAAATTGGTAGTGATGTTAATGCCTTGTCATGTTCCTTTCCATACAATTTCGCTCCTTGGATCATTGATTTAGGAGCATCTGACCATATCACTAGTTCTTCTAATTTATTTCATACTTATAACCCCTGTTCTAGATATGAAAAAATCTGTATAGCAGATGGATCATTTTCTGTTGTAGCTGAAAAAGGTTCAATAACTCTATCCTCTAATATTTGCCTTAAATCTATCCTTCATGTTCCAAAACTAGCTTGTAATCTGCTATCAGTGAGCAAACTAGCTTGTGACTCTAATTATACCATTACATTTTTTGACTCATATTGTGTCCTTCAGGAACTAACTTCGAGGAAGATGATTGGCAGTGCTAAGTTGATAGATGGTCTCTACTACTTCATTAATGACAACTTGAAGAATAAAGAAGCCTATGGCTTAAGTAGTATTTGTTCTACCCCTGCTAAAGAACATATTTTGCTTTGGCATAATAAATTAGGACATCCTAATTTCTCATATCTCAAAAGATTATTACCTCATTTGTTTATATCTATGGATTGTTCGAAACTTCGTTGGGAGCATTGCATTTTATCCAAAAGTCATAAGACTATTTACCCAACAAAACCATATCAACCCCACCCTCCAAACCATTTTACTTAATTCATAGTGATGTTTAGGGTCTACCCTGTGTTAAAACCCTTTTGTGAAAAAATTGGTTTGTAACTTTTATCGATGATTATACTCGATTATGTTGGGTCTATTTGATGCGTGAAAAATATGAAGTTGCTCAAACTTTTAAAATTTTTATACCATGATTGAAACTCAATTTCACACACACATTGGTATACTTCACTTTGACAATGATACCGAGTATTTTAATGAAGTCCTTAGAAAATTTCTTAAGTTTGAAGGCACTGTTCACCAATTTACATGTGTTAACACTCCTCAACAAATTGGCATTGCCGAGAGGAAAAATAAACATTTATTGGAAGTATCTTGGGCCATTATGTTTGCAATGAATGTGCCCAAATACCTTTGGGGTGAGGCTGTTTTGATTGCATCATAATTAATTAATCAAATGGCCAGCCATGTTTTGCATTATGCTACACCCTTAGGTGTGTTTAAACAATGCTTTCCTGAAAATCGGCTTTACTCTACTCTTCCCCTTCGAGTCTTTGGGTGTACAGTGTATGTTCACACCTCAACTAAGGGAAACTCAAAACTAGATCCAATAGCTGAAAAATCTGTCTTTATTGGGTATGCTCCTAGTCAACAAGGTTATAAGTGCTACAACACTTTAACACAAAAAATTGTTGTTTCCATGGATGTCACATTCCTAGAAAAAAAAAAATTTCCTTCAGGGAGAGAACTCTAATGAAGCAGAAAATTTTTGGGATGCAACTATTACTCCCAACCCCCTATCCACTGTCATTATTGATCATAATATAATTCTTGACAATGAAGCCAAAGATACTACTCCTAATATGTCCATGCCAGGAAATCCCGGTTAAACCACAGGGTGAGAAATACTACCATCCGTTCTTAAGGAACGGAATATTGAGCTTCGTATTTATACTAAGAGGAAGACTCAATTGAGAAGTAGAGAACAACTTACCTCAACAATGCATGGCCCCTCAAAACCCTGGGAGAATGAAGCTGAGAACAATTCAGGCAACCCATCTATTACTTTACCCCATATTGTGCCTAGTAATGATCAATCTATACTTACTGACCCACAAATTACCAGTGATATTTTTATTGATCTCTTTGCTGATAATTACCTACCCATAGCATTTAGAAAGGGGAAATGGGCTTGCACCAACCATCCCATATCGAAGTACCTATCTTATGGGAAACTATCACACATACATAAATCCTTTATCTCCAAAATCACTAATCTGTTTGTACCAAGGAAAAATGAAGAAGCACTTCAAGATCCGGATTGGAGATTAGCTGTTATGGAAGAAGTAAATGCACTTGAGAAGAATAGAACTTGGGCACTTGTGAATTCCCCTAGAGATAAAAAGCTGGTAGGTTGCAAATGGCTATTCACTGTTAAGTTTAAGGCTGATGGCAGTGTGGAAAGGCTGAAGGCAAGATTAGTTGCTAAGGGGTTCACTCAGACTTATAGTATTGACTACCAAGAGACGTTTGCTCCTGTTGCAAAAGTAAATACTATTCGGATATTATTATCCTTGGCTGTAAATTTTGAGTGGACTTTATATCAACTAGATGTAAAAACCAAGAGACGTTTGCTCCTGTTGCAAAGGTAAATACTATTCCGGTATTGTTATCCTTGGCTGTAAATTTTGAGTGGACTTTACATCAACTAGATGTAAAAAATGCATTCGATAATGGAGACTTAGAAGAAGAAGTCTTTATGAGCCTACCTCCAAGATTTGAGGATACCTATGGGAGAAATAAGGCGTGCAAGTTAAAGAAGTCATTATATGGCCTAAAACAGTCCCTTAGAGCATGGTTTGATAGATTTGGAAGGGCTGTGAAGAGCTACGGCTACTTTCAAAGTCAAGCTAATCATACATTGATCTACAAGCGGTCCAAGGCAGGTATGCTATCTATTCTTATTGTTTACGTAGATGACATTATCATAACAGGAGATGATGCATCCGAAATAATAGAGTTGAAGAAGAGATTAGCCAAAGAATTTGAAATTAAAGACCTTGGACCCCTCGAATACTTCCTCGGAATGGAATTTGCTAGATCAAAGGATGGAATATTTATGAATCAAAGGAAATATATTCTGGACCTATTGAATGAGACCAAATTACTAGGATGTAAGGCAGCTGATACTCTTGTTGAAACTGGTGTAAATCTTTGACCCGTTCATCATGAAAATATTATTAATAAGGAGAGATACTAGCAATTGGTTGAGAGATTAATATATTTGTCATACACTAGACCTGATATAGCTTTTGTTGTGAGCTTGGTGAGTCAATTTTTGCATTCTCCAAGCCTAGAACATTTGGATGCTGTATACAAGATACTACGATATCTAAAAAGAACTCCTAGGCAAGGTTTTAATGTTTCAAAAGCATAATAATCTTCAAGTCGAAGTCTATACTAATGCTGATTGGGTAGGGAGTGTAACTGATAGAAGATCAATTCCAAGTTATTGTACATTTGTTGGTGGTAACTTGGTAACTTGGTAACTTGGCGAAGTACTAAGTTTTGCTCAATGGCACATGGAATTTGTGAAGTTTTATGGATTAAAGGGGTATTAGAGGAACTGCAAATTCCTATTTCAGTTTCTATGAAAGTGTATTGTGACAACAAAGTTACAATTTCAATCGCTCACAACCCTGTT
The DNA here is from genome assembly GCA_029829435.1 of Erythroxylum hondense. Classification (NCBI taxonomy): domain Eukaryota; kingdom Viridiplantae; phylum Streptophyta; class Magnoliopsida; order Malpighiales; family Erythroxylaceae; genus Erythroxylum; species Erythroxylum hondense. The sequence continues at coordinate 41,166,030 of JANKYF010000007.1, read as the reverse complement.
CTTCATGATAAAACAAAACATGTTGAGGTTGACAAGCATTTCATCAAGGAGAAGATTGAAAAAGGATTAATTTGTGTTCCCTATAATCCAACATCACAACAGGTAGTTGATACTCTCACAAAGGGATTACAGAAGAGGCAATTTAGGGTTCTGGTTACCAAGTGGCTATAGATGATATATACAAGCCAATTTGAAGGGGAGTGTTAGGAAATATTCAGCTGGATATCTCCTAGATATTATTGACTACTAAAAGTTAGCAAATTATATCAATTCTGTCCAAATTAACAACAAATGCTTTGTATTGGGAGGATAGAGCATCATAAGAGACAAACCTCTTAATCAGGTGCATAGTACATGATCTAGGTTTCTTCCGTAAAGCAATTGGTAGTTCTAAATTTGTGCTGTCTTCTTGATCCTTACTTACTTTGAGCTTCTTCGGCAGGGACTTGCACTAGTTTAGAGATTGGTATAGCTTCAGGGACAAGGAGTGTACTACTTGTTTTCTTCTTCCGAGAGTACACCTTAAGTGTAAGGTTAGGTATAGCTACTTCTGTATCAGGATTTGTCTCTATAGTAGGTGACATTAGGATAGGTTCAGGAACAGGTGTATAAGGAGGTTATTCATCACCACCAAACTCACTCCAGTACTCCCCTTGAATCGAAGACTTGGGATAGAAGGAATCTGTCTCAGAAAAAGAGACCACTAAAAAGCAACCTTCTGATATAGGATCATAGCATTTATACCCTTTTTGTGTAGCAGAGTAACCCAAAAGCAAACATTTTTTGGCTCTTGGATCAAGTTTGTTGTGTGAATAACTGTGAATAAAGACTGTACACCTGAAAACTTTTAGAGGAAGGTTAGTTTCAAGATGAGTAGTAGTATGGGTTTCTTGAAATTTTTGAAGAGGTGTTTTGAAAGAAAGAACACGACTAGGCATTCTATTAATAAGGTAGGTTGTAATAAGAATATCATCCCCCCAAAAGAATTTTGGAAAATTGCTATGTGAACATCAAGGCCCTAGCTACTTCAAGAAGGTGTCTATTTTTTCGCTCAACAATCGCATTTTGTTGAGGACTATTGACACAAGTACTTTTGTGGACAATTCCATGTTTTTGAAAGAATGTATGAAGATGTTGATTAAAATATTCAGTACCATTGTCAGTATGAAGGACTTGAATACTTGTTCGGAATTGATTTTTTATCATTTGACAAAAGTTGATGAACACGGTAGAGACTGCAGTTTTGTCCTTCAAAAGAAGCACCCAACACAAACGAGTATGGTCATGAATGTAATGAATCACTTTGAATTGGTTCTATTAGTAACACAAGATGGGCCCCAAAGGTCAGTATGGATAAGTGAAAAAGGTTTTGTGGGTTTATATTTAGACCTTGTAATAGAACTTCTTTGATGCTTAGCAAATTCACCAACGTCATATTGAACACAAAGATCTTTATTTATTGAAATGTTTGGAAACAATCGTGACATATGTTGGAAGTTTGGATGACCTAACCTCTTATGCCATAACAATAGTTCATCAGTCTTAGCAACAATCACATTATTGCCCAGGTTATAAGGAGTATAATGACTTTCTTCATCTTCAAAGTAGTACACTCCATCTACCTCTTTAGCACTGCTAATCATCTTCCCAGATGACAGGTCCTGTACAACACAATGAGTAGAGAAAAAGTGAGCACTACAATTAACTTCTCTTATCAATTTACTGACTGAAAGGAGGTTACATTCTAGATTCGGAACATGTAGAACATAATTTAGTTTCATAGAATCTGTTACTTTGATATCTCCTTTTCCTGCAACTGAAGAGGAATCACCATTTGCTACCTTAACTTTTTCATGTCCAGCACATGGAACATATGAATGAAACATATTAAAATCATCTGTCATATGATCCGAAGCTCCAGAATCAACTATCCACTTCTTCCTACCGCATGAGGATAAAAAAGCTTTTAGGATATTACCTCTCATAGTAGCATTGGCAACTATGCTTGCCTTCTGTTGGTTGCTGTCACTTTGAAGATTCTGCAGCACTTCCAATAGTTTTCCTAGTGAAATATTCAGCTCACCTCCTTGTTGTTTCTGACTACTTTCAGATTTTTCTATTCCTCCCTCACTAGATACTTGGTAGCCTCGGTTTTTTCCCTTTTTTTGTTTCCAATCTGGCTTTCCATGAATATCCCAGCATGTATCTTTGGTGTGGCCACTTTGTTTACAATGTTCACACCACTTCTTTCCATGAATGTCCCAGCATGTATCTTTGGTGTGGCCACTTTGTTTGCAATGCTCACACCACTTCTTATGATTTTTCTTACTGGATTCACCACGTGATAATAGGGCAGAAGCTTCATTTGAAGATACTAGAGTTCCACTTAGTTCCTCTTTCGGTTCCTCTTTTAGCATGATTTTTCTCCTTGTTGCTTCCCTCCTAACTTCAGAGAATACTTCCTTAGCTGTAGGCAAAGGAATTCTACTTAGGATTCTTCCACGAACATCATCCAAGTTTTTATTGAGACCAGCCAAAAATTCAAAGACTCTCTCCTTTTCAATCTTTTGGTTGTACATCACTGCATCTTCCTTGCACCTCCATTCTTCATTGGACAGCAGGTCAAGTTCCTGCCACAAAGCTATCATTTCCACCCAATATTCCGTCACTTCTCTATCACCTTGCTTCATTTGCCACAACCTTATTTTTATCTCATAAATCCGAGCTGCATCCTCTTCATCCGAGTAAGATTGTCGCACTCCATCCCAGATTTCTAGGGCTGTTGGCAGAAACATAAAGGTCCTTTTGATAGGTGGTATCATGGCATTAATAAGCCATGATGAAACCATGGAATTATCTACCTCCCATTGTCGTATAGCTTGTAGATCTGTTGAGTCTGGAATATTCCCATTTCCGATGATGAAGCTCAGTTTACCTCTTCCTCCAATGGCGAGTTTCATAGCTTGAGCCCACTCTCGGTAGTTTGTTCCATTGAGTTTATCGGACACAATGTTAACTAAAACTCCCTCACCAGCGGCCATTGTTGAATGACCTCCAGTCGGGATTGTTGTGGAGGATCCCTCAATATTAGAAGTCATTTCTTGATTTTCTGGGGTTGTCTCCACGGTTTCACTATCACGTGGCTTTGATACCATGTGAATTGGAGCTTCTTTGCTCTATATTTATTTTATTATAGACTGCAGTATATATATACATGCATAGGGTTACAGAATAGGATAGACATCTATACATATATGGAAATATAATCCTAAGATTCTATATATCTACAAGATATTGCTATCTAATTTTAAATGATCTGATTATGATCAGATCATAATATTATGAGATATGCATATCTTTGACCACAGTAAGGATGACAGGATCACTAGATCTGGAGAGAAACCAAAAGAAGAAAAGAATTCCTGATGTATACCACATGATGATTGTCAGTTCGACATATGATGTCGCCACAACTAGGCTCCTCTTCAGATTTACCAGTAAACTTCTTAGCCACTTCATCACAAATTGGTGAAGGCTGTATATCATCTGCTGAGCCTGTGACCGGCAAAATATGAAGTTCTTCAACAGAGAGCTTACTATGTGAGGCCATCTCTAAAGCCTGATCTCGGCATTCCTCATATTTATCAGATACTCCTAAATAAGAAACATTCTCAACCTGCAAATACAGATTGATAGGTTAAATTGGATAGAAGGAACAGCTTCCAATACTGTTATCTGCTTTTGAAGGAGTTTTTTTTACCAAATAGCTAGAACTCAGGACTCAAAACATTAACAACAGTTACTGGCATGAAACAAGCTTATCTAGCAATAGACTGCAAACCAGAACTTGTAGAGGAAAAGACAAAGAGCGTACCGATATTTCAGACAACGCATCATACTTTCCATTTGTAATAGACGAAACACAATGAAGACTCTTGTTTAATCTTTGCCAAATTCTTTCATCCAGTGTATCCTGCAATATGACAATCACAATTTTTCATATGCATGGAAGTGATGCAAATGGACAGAAAACTTCAAATGCTACACCAGAAAGCAGACCTTTGCACAAAAAATGTATACATTGACAGGATTTATTTGTCCTCGTCTGTGTGCTCTATCCTCAGCCTAAAAGATTAGTGATGTAGGACAAACAGAATTGAATGAATAAACTGTAGTTGAAAATAAACCAATTATAACTTCAAAATATTAAAGCAGGATACAAGGACTATGCAGTATGTATGCACATATGCATGATTCTCTTTGGAAGAAGTCAATAAATAAGGAAAAAAATTGGCTTAGAAAAACTAACTTGTTAAAAATACAATACATGAACGATCCTTAATAGACAATCATGGAAAGTGTATTTGTTAACATTACTTGTCTAAATATGATGCTCATTGAGACAAATTTACTGCATCTAAAAGTTCACCAAAAATTTGGGAAAAAGAAGAAATAAAAGCATAACTTCACAAAGATGGTTCATGTATGATAGCACAAGAGCAACTCTATAACAAGCTTAGAATAAATACTATTGAGTGATAAGGCACAGTACAAGCACTATATACAAATACCACATTATGTACTGAAAAGGAAGTTATTTATCAGCAGAAACCTAGTCTATGGAGTACATCAACTTCCCCAAAAGAATTATGACCTTGTTCATGTTTCATCTTAGAATTTTGAAGTGAAGTGTTCTCTGCCAAGAGGCATGTGGAAATCACAAATTGAGGGATTTCCTTCTATTTTGGTCTTCCTAAAGCAATCTCTCCTAATTGTAGCCTTTCGTAGCTGGGTTTCTTTCCTAAATTAGAAACCTGTTTGTACATTATAAAACTCTATATCTTGTACAGAAAAAAAGAAGATGAAATATTATAGCAGTCGTTCTTTCCCATGGAAGTAGGTTAAATCAACCAAACCATGTAATTCACTGTGTCATTCCTTCTCACTCTATTTTCCTACATGGTATCTGAGCGGGTGCGACTGCCATCTTCAATGACTGACGTCACTAGTAGCTTCATTCCCTCCAAAGCTCTCGATAATGTGAGGGAGGTGTCCTCTACCCTGGGCACACAAAATCTAGAGTCTTCATCCTTCAATCTCACAGTGGAGAAACTAATGAGAATGGGCCCAGACAATGAAGTTGATGATAAATGGAAAAGGAAAACTGGGCTATCTTAGCAAACAGATGAAGAAACCACTTACCACCAAGACCTTGGCTCTGCAACGCTAAAGATTCGAAAATTCAATGGTCACCACATGGCTAGTGAACTCGATGCAGCCCTCAATCGAAAAGGCCTCCTTGTTTTTGCCAATGGCACATGATGTTTGGGAGGCTGTTCGAGAGAGACCTACTCAGATGTTGAAAATGCTTCCCAAATCTTCGAGATCAAGACCAAGTTGTGGCAATTGAAACAAGGTGAAAGGGAAGTCACCGAGTATTATATGAAAATGGTGGGGCTTTGGCAAGAACTCAATCTGAGTTCATGAGGTTTGGGAATGGCCTAACGACAACACACACTACAAGAGGAAGGTAGAAAGCAAACGGATTTTTGAGTTTCTAGCAAGGTTGAATCGCGAACTCGATGAATTGAGGGGCTGAATCTTGATTTGACGCCCTTTGCTTTCGACGAGAGAGGCATTTGCAAAGGTGCACCATGAGGAGAGATGGTGGCAAGTCATGCTGAAGGAGAAAGAATTCACAATCTAGTCAAAATAAATGGCAAGTGGGCTCCAACCAAGATCAACAACTTATAAACTATGGCCTAACCCATCCACAAACTTTGAGCCCAAAAAAACAGAAAGGGCATCCTTGGTGCGAACACTGCGAAAAGCCATTGTTAGGAATTGCATGGGAAACTAGTAAACTAGAAAGCCAGATAGAAAAATCAAGACTATTAAGCCAAAGTTAATTCTCAGGCTGAAAAGAATCCGGGAGGAAAAAATAATAATGGTAGCGTTAGTTCTGAACAGTTAGAGAAACTCTGAGTTGTTCTCGACTTTCCAAACATCTAGTCCATCATCTGCTTCTGAATTATTAGCCTAATGGGGTAGTTGACTAAAAGCCTTAAGTACTTGTATTAATACTCCATGGATTATTGACACAGGAGTCTCTATTCCATGATTGGTGCTTATCAATTATTTACTACATACTCACCTTGTTCTGGGAATTTAAAGGTTAAAATTGTAGATGGTTCTATCCCCTTAGTAGTCGGCAAAAGGAGTATTCGATTATCTGACTCTATTACTCTTGATCATGTCCTTCATCTCCCTAAATTAGCATGGAACTTATTATCTATAAGCCAATTAATCGGGACATTGAATTGTTTAGCTGATTTTTTCCCTTCCTATTGCACCTTTTAGGATCTATCAACGGGGAAGACGATTGGTAGTGTTGAGTGTGAGAGACTCTACCACTTTGAGGAGGAGATTGTAAGTGACCGACGTCACACTATTCAGTATCATGTTAGGATTGGTTGTGGTTCTGCATTTCTTTCTAAAGATAGTGAAGTTTTATTATGGCATTCTAGGATGGGTCAACCCAATTTTCATTATATGAAATGTTTGTATCCATCCCTTTTCTTGAATAAACAATTCACTAACTTTCAGTGTGAAATTTGTGAATTTGCAAAACACCAAAGGGCACAATTTCCTAGATCAACCCTCCAAACTGTTCACCATGATTCATAGCCATCCTGAACTCAAAATAGAACACATGCCAAGTGGTTTGTCACCTTTATTAATGACCATACAAGTCTTTGTTAGTTGTACCTCTTACGTGATAGGGTTGAGATTCATTCATTCTTTATAAATTTCCATTCTATGGTCCATACCCAATTTCAAACCATATTCAAATCCTTCATACTGATAATGGTATTGAGTACTTTAATAAAGTATTGGGCACATACCTTCAAAAGCATGGCATAATCACCAGAGCTCATGTGTAGATACACCCCAACAAAATAGGACTGCAGAAAGAAAAAATCGACACATCCTTGAAGTTGCCTAAGCCTTACTTGTCACTACCTACTTACCTAAATTTGTTTGGGGGATGCTATCCTTACAGCCACCTATCTAATCAATCAGATGCCTAGTTGCATCCTCTCCTTTATCACGCAGTTCAAAAGTTCCAGGAATCCTTCCCCACCTCAAGACTCATTTTTGGCTTGCCATTAAGAGTGTTTGGGTGCACTACCTTTGTTCAAGTCCACCCTCATAATCGCACCAAATTAGATTCATTAGCTATTAAATGTGTCTTCCTTGGCTATTCCCCTACTCAAAAAGGCTAACGGTGTTATGATCCCCTCACTCGTCGCATGTTTGTTAGCCGTGATGTGACCATCTTTGAAAACACATCCCATCACTCATCGCCCTCATAGGGGGAGCACTTGAATGAAGTTAGGTTTGTGGATTTTGAGTTCCTTCTCCTGGACCCATAAAAACCTCACGAAGTGGAGTTCCTTCAGCAATTTTGGGAGAAGATGAAAAGAAACAAAAAGATGTGTTAGTTTACTCAAGGAGGCAAAAGCCATAATCTCAAGAGAACCTCACACTCGAAGCACCAAAGAAGTCGGACCCAATGACAAATCCAGCCCACCATAACCAAGTAATTAATTCTGATGACCTAAATCTTCCTATTGCTTTGAGAAAACAACCACGTTCTTGTAATCTTCATCCTATGTCAAAATGCATGTCCTATAATACCTTATCTACCAAATATCGTCCTTTTACCTCTATCAGAATTTAGGGTTTCAAGGTACACTCTTTATTGACACTTAATAGGATATATATACATAAAGAGTACAATATAGATTAGGAAACAAATCTCCTAATCCCACTGAACTAGGAATCTAACCCTATCTGAGGATCCCTTATTTCTAGGGATCCTAGTACATATCCTATATCTGATATTTATCTCCTATGTTTGATATTTATCTAATACAATATCTATACTTATTAGAACAGATTCTCACACTCCCCCTCAAGCTGGTGAATAGGAATTTTCCATTCCCAACTTGGATACAATGTTCTCAAATGTTGAGCTACTCAATCTTTTAGTGAGAATGTCAGCAAGTTGTCCTTGTGTTGCTATATACGGAATGCATATCAAACCATGGTCTAACTTCTCCTTGATGAAATGTCAATCCACCTCAAAGTGTTTAGTCCTGTCATGTTGAACTGGGTTTGTGGGCTATGCTTATTGCTGATTTATTATCACAGTAAAGCCTCATAGGAGCATCCCACTTAATTTTTAAGTCTTCTAGAATGATTTTCACCCAAAGCAATTCACATATACCTTGTGCCATAGCACGAAATTCTGCTTCTGCACTAGATCATGCTACTACCCCCTATTTTTTACTTCTTCGTGTGATCAGATTTCCTCCAAGAAAGGTACAATAACCCGACGTAGATCTCCTATCCACTCCTGATCCTGCATAGTCAGCATCCGTATATGCTTCACATGTCATATCTTCATTTCTTTTGAACAAAATCCCTCTTCCTAGAGTTCCCTTAAGGTATTGCAAAATTATATATGCTGCCTGTAAGTGAACTTCTTTAGGACTATTCATAAACTGGCTTACCATGCTTACCGCATAGGCTATATCAGGTCTGGTATGAGCCAAGTAAATTAGTCACCCCACAAGTCGTTGATACATTTCCTTATTGACTGGAAAATCTTACTCTGCTTTTCCCAGCTTAAGGTTCGACTCCATGGGTATAGTTGCGGGTTTACATGTAACCTTCCCTGTCTCCTTAAGTAAATCAATAACATACTTCTGTTGGGATATAAAAATTCCTCTCCTGGAGTGTGCAACTTCAATTCTGAGAAAATACCTTAACCTTCCCAAGGTCTTAATCTCAAACTCCTTAGCTAAACAATTACTCAAGATCTGTTGCTCTATCTCATCATCTCCTGTGAGTATGATGTCATCCACATAGACTAGTAATACTGTTACTTTCCCTGTGGTTGAATGCTTAATGAACAAGGTGTGATCTCCTTAACTTTGCTTATATCCTATAGATAGCATAACTCTTGCAAATCTGCCAAACCAAGCTCGTGGGGACTATTTCAATCCATACAAAGCTTTATTCAGCTTACATATAGTATTGGTGGCCACTTTTGCTTCATACCCTGGTGGGACCTCCATGTAAATCTCCTCTGTTAACTCCGAAATGCATTCTTTACATCAAATTGTTGTAGTTCCCAACCACGGTTTGCTACTAGAGATAAAATTACTCTAACTATATTCATCTTAGCCACAGGAGCAAATGTCTCTAGGTAATCAATCCTATAAGTCTGAGTGTATCCTTTGGCTACCAATCTTGCCTTGTACCTTTCAATCGACCCATCAGCCCTATATTTTACCGTATACACCCACTTGTAGCCCATCGGCCTTTTTCCAACTGGCAATTTCACCAAACTCCAGGTTTTATTCTTTCTTAGTGCCTCCATCTTCATATCCATGGCTTGTTTCCATTTTTCATTAGACAATGCTTCAGATAAGGTTGTAGGAATGGTTATGGTATTGAGGCTTACAAGAAAGGCTTTAAATGTTGGTGAGAAATTTTGAAAGGACATGTAGTGTGAGAGTGGGTATAACGGCGTTTTAGTGCATGTTCTGGTTCCTTTTCTAACGGCAATAGGTTGATCTTGATCTTCCTCACTAATCAACACTTTAGTTTCAATTTGCAAAGTAGGGAAATCAGAAATTGTTACCTCATTTGAGGAATCTGGTTCATAGATTCTGGATTAACCTCTTTCCGCCTTGAGTACACCTTTCCAAATCTCACATCTCCAGAAGCAGATTTAGGTTCAAACATTGATTTGGTTTCGGTTTCGGTAGATTCTGGTTGAGCTGAAGGTATTTGACTAATTTGATTGGGTTTAGATATAAGTAAAGGGTCATTTTTCGACACTCCAAGAAAGAACTCCTTATCTTCCTTGAGATTCTCCCCCTGAAGATAAGGTTGGACAAAATAGGCTTCTTGTTCATTAAAGGTGACATCTCGGGACACTTGAAATTTCTTAGGAGGAGGATGATAGCACTCACACCCTTTTTGAGTTGATGAATACCCTTCAAAGATATACTTCAGTGCTCTAGGATCCAGTTTTCCACGGTCTTGGCTGTGAATATGAACAAAGGACACACACCCAAAAATGCGAGGTACAAGATTGTTTGTAGTAGATATATGTGGTTAGAATAAAGAGAGTATCTCCATTGGACTTTTGAATCCTAGGACTCTAAAGGGTAGTCTATTAATGAGATGAGTGGCTGTTAGGACCGCTTCCCCCCAAAAAAGCTTAGTATTATTAACACACGAAGCAGAGGAGGATGAGCTTGGTACAAAGATTGCCCAGACCATTTTTGATGAATTTACCCAAGTGTTCACAGAACCCAAGTCATTGCCTCCAAGTCGTGGAAAATACCATGCCATCACTTTGCTCCCAAATTTACCACCACCCAACTTAAGGCCTTATTCGGTACCCAGAGATAGAAACCCAGATTTCAAAATTATTGAGCAGGGGGTTTATTAGACCCAGTTCTAGCCCATTTGCTAGTCTAGTACTGTTAGTTTGCAAAAAGGATGGGTCTTGGCGCCTCTGTATTGATTATCAGCATCTTAATCAGATCATCACACCAGATAAGTATCATATTCCTAATATCGATGAGCTATTAGATGAACTACATGGGGTTGCCTATTTCTCAAAAATTGATTTACGTTCTAGATATCATTAAATACTTATGATGCCATCTAACGTTCATAAAACTGCTTTTAGGACCTATTCGAGGCACTATGAATTTGTTGTGATGCCATTCGGCCTTATGAATGCACCGGCTACATTTCAATCCATTATGAATGATATGTTTAGGTCATTTCTACAAAAATTTGCGCTTGTGTTCTTTGATGACATATTGGTGTATAGTGCCACTACCCAACAACATTTGGAGCACCTCCGTATTGTGTTTCAAGTGTTACAACAACAGTCCTTCGCTAATGCAAAAAAATATTCTCTTTGGCAAACTTGGATAGAATATTTGGGGCATATTGTCTCAAATCAAGGAGTGGAGGCAGTACTAGAAGAAGTGGCAGTAGTTTTGAATTGGCCTGTTCCTAAAAATGTTAAGGAGTTGCCCGGATTTTTGGGACTCACAGGTTACTATCGGCGGTTCGTAAAACACTATAGCATGCTTGCTCGTCCCCTAACCGACCTGACTAAGAAAGAGGCTTTTGAATGGTCTGATCAAGCTCAAAAAGCTTTTCAAAGGCTGAAGGTTGCTCTAACTACTACTCCGGTACTGAAGCTGCCAAATTTTCAACTTTCTTTTATAGTGGAATGTGATGAATCAATGGATGGAGTAGGGATGGTGTTAATGCAAGAGGGGCATCCTATTGCATATTTTAGCAAGGGTTTCTCTTTTTCTAACCGTTTCAAGCCAGCTTATGATAGGGAACTCATAGCCTTGGTCTTATCTATTCAGAAGTGGAGACACTACTTGTTGGGTCGTCATTTCTTTGTGCAAACTGACCATTACAGCCTCAAGCATCTCCTTGATCAGCGAGTGTTGAACTCCAATCAACAAAGGCATTTGACTAAGCTACTCCCATTTGATTTTACTATCAGTTACAAATCGGGAAAGAACAATGCAACTACTGACTCTCTCTCTCTAAACCACAGGCCACAAAATTGATGCAAATAGTCATTCCTATGGTAGAAGACATTAATCAACTACCTCAAGCATTGCTTGAAGATCCTGAGACAAAGACAATAATTGACAAGTTGCAGCAAAACCCAGACCCACTCTCCAACTACAGTCAATGGTAGATTATACTTCAAATCCCACCTAGTCATACCAAAAGGAGGCTCTTTACGGGCTAAATTGACGGAAGAAGCCCACCACACCAACAGGAGACATAACGGGTATCTGAAAACTCTAAAAAGGCTTAGTGCACACATTTACTGGAAGGGCATGAAGAATGAAGTCAAACATTTCATACAACAGTGCACCACCTGTCAACAAAACAAATATCAAACTCTCGCACCAGCGAGCCTACTCCAACCCCTCCCTATTCCTGAACGTAATTGGGAAGATATATCTCTTGACTTCATCACTGGCTTACCCAAATCAAGAGGCTTTGATGTGATTCTAGTGGTGGTTGATCGACTTAGTAAGTATGTTCATTTTCTTGCATTATCCCATCCATATACCGCCAAGTCTGTAGCTGGAACATTCTGTTAAGAAATAGTCAGGATGCATGGCATGCCCAGATCCATTATTTCAGACCGTGATTCTCTTTTCCTAAGTGCATTCTATCAAGAACTCTTTCATTTAAGCCAAACACGCTTAAATATGAGCACCACTTACCATCCTCAAACGGACGGCCAAACTAAGGTTCTGAATCGCTGTTTGGAGACTTCCATGAGGTGTTTTATTCATGAACAACCCAAGTTATGGAGTAGATTCCTTTGCTGGGCAGAATTTTCCTTTAACACAAGTTTTCATGCATCAGCCCAAAACACTCCCTTTAAGCTAGTATACGGGAGGGACCCTCCTCCACTCCTTACCTATGTCAAGGGGGAACTTCGGTGGTTAAATTAGAAGAACAATTGGAATTAAGGGATTATATGCTCAAAATTCTGCGGAAAAATTTGTTGAAGGCTCAAAATCGTATGAAGTTGCATGCTGCCCAACATAGGAGGGATCTTCAATTTGTACCAGGTGATATTGTTTGGCTGCGTCTCCAACCTTATCATCAAAAAAATTTGGCCAAAAGAAGGTTTGAAAAACTTTCCCCCAAGTTTTTTGGACCTTATAAGGCATTACAGCGTGTGGGACAAGTGTCCTATGAGTTAGAACTCCCTTCAGATGCCAAAATCCACCCAATTTTCCATGTCTCATTACTCCGTCCTGCTTATGGTCAAAACCCTTCTAGCAGTACAACTCCATTGCCCTTATTTGTTGATATGGAGTTACTGCTAACTCCTTTGAGAGTGCTGCATCACAAGTGGACCAATTACAGAACACTGGAATTACTCATTCAGTGGGAAAATCGTTCTGCTAAAGATTCCACGTGGGAGGAGTACGACTCTATTGCTGCCTAGTTCCCACACTTTCGCCTTAAGGACAAGTCGTTTTTTCAAAGGGGGAGTAATGATACGATACCTAACAGATTTAAGTTGATTTATTCAAAGAAGGGTAAACGTGGCAGAGAGGAATCAGATATGGAATAGCTGTTTCTCAATATTTTTATTATTATTTTCTGTTAACAAGTTTCAGTTGAGAAATAAGTGGGATACCCCACTTTAACGATTAGATTTAGTTCCAGATTTAGTTGTTGATTGTTATCTTTGAATTATCAACATATCCTCTCTGTAATTCATTATAAAAAGGCTCATTAGCCTCATGAACAATATACGACGCTTTTCAGAGAGTTCATTCATACTGGAGATTCTCCTTTGGTCTTTTAGAGAGTATTGTGAAATACTTGAGTTCTTTCTATTAGAATTTTCCCTTTCACATCCCTATTTTTCTGTTCTGTTATTTTCCAATCCTAATCCTTACCATACTCCTCAACAGTGCTCGTCTGTTTGAGACTAGCTAATTCTCCTAACAGATTAGTGCTTAAGGGGGGGCCAAATCTTGTGTTACATTGTAACTTCAAGTCCTCCCACAACATTCCTAGTATTTCATGTTCCACCTGGTAATACCAAAGTTGGGCCTCCCCTATCAAGTGAAACGCAACCAAACCTACTCGATCCTCTTCTGCCGTCCGCTGGCTCGGAAAAAATTGATCGCAGCGGCGCAACCAAACCAAAGGGTCCTCGCGGCACCATCCAAGCCTCAGGATACCCTTCGTTTAGCATCTCCCCTCGATTAGTCGAAGCATGGCTGCTGCCCACCCCACCTTCATGACCCCCACAATTCAGTTCCTTTCCTTGCTTCCTAAACCAGTGATCATCTCTTCGAATTGGGCAGTCGAGTTCCTTCGTTGGAGCTCCTCCATCTGCTAGAAACACTGCTCGACCCTTTGCATAAACGCCCTGAGCATATTCTGGATACTCCCTAAGTCATCCATCATGTTTAGCTCTGATGCCAAATTGATATGGTCCTAGGCACAGGATCTAGTCACGGGACGATCCACCAAGGAATCCTCTTGATTTCCCTTGTTGGAGTTCATCCCTCCCTATGTTTCTATGCAAGAGGGAGACCTGTCCATGACAAGGTCTCGTCCTCCAAGCAATATTTCTCTAATAATTTGTTTGATGCTTTATTTATAAATAACGTAGCCTTATATAGAGACTAGTTATATAAGTTTATTTAGGACAAGACTTCTAATAAGAATAGACCTACTAGTTTGTTTAGGATAAGACTTCTAACAAGAATAAACCTACTAGTTATGATACTAAATATTTAAATAGACTCCTTCTAAGGTAAGATCTACTATTTTAAATGGGTGCTGTAAATCTCCTATCAATGGATGTTAAGGGCACAACAATTTTACCATAAGCCTTAACAAACTTTCGATAGTTGCCCGTTAATCCAAGGAAACCCCGTAAGCCCTCAATGGTGGTTGGTTGCTGCCATTGAGTCATCGCTTTGATTTTATCAGGATCAGTAGAAACTCCAGTAGTAGAAATCTGACGGCCCAAATAGGAAACTATAGTCTAAGCAATAAAGCATTTAGAACACTTCAAGAAAAGCTAGTTCTAGTGCAAATTTGAGAAAACCTCTAACAAGTGAAAAAGGTATTCTGCTAAACTCTTGTTGTAGATCAAAATATCAACAAAGAAGATCAAAACAAACTTGCAAAGATAACTATTAAGTGACAGTTTCACCACAATAGTTTAAGCTATTATGTGAGGCTAACTTAATTACTTTTATATATTCACTAATACACCCCATAAAGTGAAAGTCCTTTGGGCTTGAAACTTGCACAAACTCACTCTACCTTGTGCTGAATAATAGTTAGGTAGTAGGATTTGAGCTCATGATCACTTGGTTAGGATTTGAGCTCATGATCACTTGGTCACAAAGGCTCTGATACTATGTTAAGTGACCGCTTCACCACAATAGCTTAAGTTGTTGTGTGGGGCCAACTTAATTGCTTTTATATATTCACTAACAATAAGGAAGAAAAATGTTGTTCATGAGAGCTTGGAATGTAGAAGGTGCATTGGTAAGGACAAATGGCATCACCAAGAACTCAAAATGGCCATTATGTGTACGGAATGTAGTCTTGGCCACATCATCTGGATGCTTGCAAATTTGATGATATCCTGATCGTAAGTCGAGCTTAGTTAAGAATTGAGCACCATGTAATTTCTCTAACAACTCCTCGATGAATGGTACAGGAAATTTGTCCTTGACGGTCTTTGCGTTGACTACTCAAAATCTACACAGAATCACCAACTAGAGTCTTCATTCTTAACTAATAACACCAGAGAAGAGCGTATTAACCCCTTCACCAACATCTTATCACGTTGCTTTTCAATCTTTGTTTTTTGTGCATGTGGATATTGGTAAGGGCGGACAACAATTGGGTCAATTCCACTCATCAGAGTAATTTTGTGATCACCAATGAGAAAGAGGTAACCCCACTAGTTCCTTAAAAAGATCCTCAAACTCCACTAATAGGTGCTAAATTCAGTGGGTGATACGGTCATCTTGTGGCATTACATGACTAAATGAAGAATGACCCTGTCGTTGCAGCCCTTGCAATTGGAGGTCAATGTCATCTCTCACAATTGCATGCACAACCTTTTTAAATCCCACACACTTGGTCCCAGTGCCCTAAGCCAACTAACACCTAATATTGCGTCACAAAAACCAAGTGGCAATACATAAAAATCTAACTGAATTTTTTGGTTCCCTAAACGAAAACAAACATTCTTTCAAAGTCCAAGACATTGCAACTTCTTTCCATTTGCCACCATAACCTGAAGATGATTCTTCTTATCAATAATCAAATTTAGACGAGCAAACAAAGAAGAATCTATAAAACTATGTGTGCTGCTGGTATCAACCAAGATTTGCAGAGGTCATTTATGGATATGACCCTTAATTTGCATCGTCTGAGGATGTGGACTTTTTATGATAGCATGGAGCGAAATCTGGGGTTCTTGGTTGGTGTCAGATGGAAATTCATCCTCTGAAGAATCTATAGGGTCATCAATGAAGAATAATCTCTAACAATGATGTCCAAGCAAATAAGTTTCATCATAGTTAAAAAAAGATTCTTTGCGCAATAGTTTGTCATTTCAGCCTTGGTTAATCACTTGATATACTAAGATAGGGTTGGTTGCGAGGACATAACTTTTTTTGGATTAACCAAGGTAACTAGTGGTTGCAACTATTGGTCGTTTTCTGAACATCTCGCTCCACAGCGTTGTTCATATAATCGGGCTAAGTTCATGGCAGTGGTCAGATCCTCTAGTCGACAAAATTCCACTGCCACGACAATCGAGTCTTGCAACACCCTAATAAAAATCTCCACTTCCTGATCTATTCAGAGGAAGGATGCACGAGTAGACAAGTGTTCAAATTGATGCTAGTAGTCGTCTACCGAAACTATCTGGCAAAGTCGAATCAATTCTCCCAATTTACTGCAACTGCTTGAAGGTGCAAATCTTTTGAGGCAGTAGTTCTTAAATTCCTCCCAATCCAAGTCCAAACGATCATTATCCAATTTCAAAAACCAATACTAAGCATCGTCTTCCAGATGTGGAGCGACCATGCTCATCTTATCTTGATGTGGAACTTGCCAAATGTCAAAAGTAGTAATTGCAGCGACTCAAAAACATCTATCCAAACACAATAATGCTCAATAATGGCAATATCATCGCCACCAAAAATGAGACTTAACTTGAGTAAAAATTTCCAAGAAGTGTTCAACCAAAAACCTTAAACTTTTGAGTGAATCACATAATAGAATCCTACAGAACTCTAATAAGTCCCCAAAACAAAAGTCCATTTGTTTAAAAGAAGTACATTCTTGCCATCCATTATGCTAAAGAGGAATTTTAAAGGTACTATAACGATCTTTAAGGGCTTAACGCAATGTCCACGCACACTTTAACTCAAAAACTCAAGTTGTTGCAATGACCACAACTGAATTACAATAAATGCACACTCCTATGCTCAACGGAAGTTCATTGAGTTGAAAATGATTAGAAACCACAAGCCTATCATATCATACACTCCCATCTAAAAGAACCATTCAACCAAAAACTTATTGCTGATGAGGCACAACAAACAACACGCACATTGGCCATAAAACATAAAAAGGATTCAATCCCTCTCCAACCATGCCATTTGTTCAATCCCTTGAATATGCTAAGACTTTTTTAGTTAAAAGTTAGTGCAATCTACTTACAGGGAAATACTTTATGAGAGAAATGTCAAAAATTAATCCGATCCCTAGGATTCCCAATTAAAGAAATGTCCAAAAACAAGAATTACAGGAAATTTGTAGCTTATAGTACACATTATTTCCAATATAAACTATTGTTGAGCTACTAACTTGATATTCATAAAAAGGACAACTAAATTAATATCATACCTGAAGCATCAAAGATGGGGACTGAGGCAACTCCAAGAACACAACATTTTGTGCTAAAGAGAAATCAAGTCCAACGCCCCCAGCAGTTACGCCAATTATTGCAATCTTCACCTAGTAAATGGATGGATTAATGTTTTAGTTTCCTATAAAGGGGAAAAATTGTTTTGAGCTACAGCGATTAGAGTTTCAAAGAAGAGAAAAGAAGTAATACAAACATATAATCAACACAAGTCGAGTGAGTGCAATAACAAATTGACAATTGAGGAAGTAGAAAAGGTAAACAAGAAAACAACCAAAACAAGAACCCACCTATTGATTGAACCAATCAAAAACATAATTTAGTTGTTATTTAAGGACTAACCCTTTCGAAACCTATCAATTTAAAATAGAAAAGCATGAGATGTGTGGAATTATGGCAGTTTCATACATCAATCTCTAGTTAAAGGTGATGTTGCATAGCAATAGTCATTACTGGGGCCCATGATATGCCTAAAGGTAAAGTTAAACTTAGAATACGGATGATAGAAGAGAATATAACCTTGGGGTAATCTCATGTCATCAAACTAAATCAAGGTTAATAAGGTTAGTATGTTGACCAAGCAGAAAGCTAAATATGATACCTGAACTCATTAATTAACTCAAGCTAATTTTTTCGTATCAAAATCACCAAATTTAGTGAGAAGAGAATACCTAGAAGTATAAAAACAATGGGGTAAAATGGAAAAAAGAAAGTAATCAGGCAAAAACATATTGTGAAATGAATACAAGATGTACCTCATTGGATGACTGGAATGATTGCACAGCTATTTGTCTGTCTCTTGCAAGTGTTGTTCCATCAATGCGAACAAACCCAACTTTTTTCTCACATATGAACTCCTAATACAAAATAAAGGGAAAACTCAAGGTCTTTAATCTAGGGCAAAATCATATACTCAAGGTCAATTTAGGCCTTACATAAGAAAATAGAAGTTGCAGATAGTAAGGGAATGGTTTAAGACTAACCTAGACATCAAACCAGAAGCATTACATAGTCAAGAATCAAAAAGTTATAGTAGAATTTAACTAACTGTCAACGCAGATGATAGTTAATAACATTATACAACAACAATTAGAATTTAACTAAGTGTCAACGCAGATGACAGTTAATAACATTATACAACAACAACACCCAGTATAAATCCTACTAATATGCAGGATCTGGGGAAGTCCAATAGTACACAGCCTTACTCCTAACTAATAGAGAGGCTATTTCAAAATGACCCACATGAAAAGAAAGAATGCGAGAGAGCAAGAGCGAGAGAGAGAAAGAGAGGGAGAGAGGGAATAATAATAATAATAATAATAATAATAATAATAATAATAATAATAATAATAATAATAGTAATAGTAATAAGAAAAAGATGAAGGAAGAAGTTAATAATGATAATAGTAATGATGCGAATATTAGTAATAGTAGTAGTAATAATAAGAAGAAGAAGAAGAAGAAAATAATAGTAATAGAAACAGTAGTAATAGTATTTGTGGTTGTGGTGATAGTCGTAGTAATAATAATACAAATAATAATAAGAAGAAAAATAATAATAATAATGATGATGATGATGATAACAACAACAATAAGAACTACTAAATCCCTAAGAGGCAAGTACTACCTATTTACAAGTTTAGGCTAACTACAAGAAAAATTATAAGAATCTCTTCATACAAGGGATCCTTTATCAGAATCATATAACAAAAATATATAGATATAAGCTAATCCTCAAAGATTTAAAACAGCACCACCATAAGATAAATTTCATTTTGGAAGGCAAACACCATAAGTCTAATATTATTCTAAAAAATTAGGAGTTAGTTCCAAGAAATGTAAAAGAAATCAGTTCCAACATTGTTTTCTAGCAATTGAGATTGGTCTACTCCCTTTAAATATTACAAAAACCTACAAATTAGCATGTTTAGATTGGAACTACTTAAATTGGTTTAGGGTTGAATGATCAATTTCCTAGGTTACATAAGCATTTTTGAACTACTAGTTATTGGCCAATTTAATTTTGTGTTTATTTCCTCAGTTTGGTAGTCCGGCAATATAATATCCAAAGAGCTTAGAACAAAATAACAATTCACCACTTTTTCACAAGAATAGATGATTGAACCATGTAATAAGGAAGGATGAAATAGAAGTCCTCTTACCTGCACTCTATCAAGAACTTTATGATGATGGGCAAAAATTAACATCTTTTGCGGCCTAGGAACTACATCAAATTCTGTTAATCTATCTGGCTCTGAAATAAGTGGATGTATGGATAGCCATTCATAAAACCCAGAGAGCTTTGCAATGCCAAGCTCTTGGTAGGAAATTTTCCTAGATTTGCATCGCGCCTCATTTTCTGAAAAAGAAGGAAGAAGTAGTTAATAGTTTGCACAGTAATGAAGTGGGGGCGATGCACCAATTACAAAATCAAGTGACTTATCATTCATTAAGTAACAGTTACATCTTGAACTTTGAACCTGTCAAAGTATAGATCCTAATTAGATAGAGGAGTCTATATGAAGTCATTAAGACCTAGAAGAGTCGTTTTGAAATTGTTATGCTTTTGTGAGAGATATATTTAAATCCATAAAAGGTTCCAAGCCCTAAACCAAAGCAACCTCCACTAATTATCAGGTATATACAAAAAAAGGGGGGCATAGTTGCAACAATATTCAGGTTTTGGTATTATGGCAATTGGATGTAAATCCCTCTTGTGAGGGATATGTGTAATTGCAAGCAATAGAGCAGCCACCATTAGTTTAGTGTAAATGCCATTAGATCAATAATTCAATTATTAGCTCGCATGCAAATGACCATGCTATTCCTTTAATTACAAAAAAACATTATAAACTGACTAAAAGCAACTAATAGATTTATATGTCTACACTGAATCAGTAGATGATCAATTCCTAAGCCTCATCCATCTGTTTAAGCCTTTGGGTTTATTGGTTTCTTTGCATGTTATCAATCTTTTTACAATTAAGAGGTCTCAATTTCAAGTTCAATTTCTACCCGTTACAAGATGTTGTATTTGTCCAAACTTCCTACGAAAGGGCATGTTAGAATAATACATGGTCAGTTCAAGTAGAATGGTTCCTTGACAAGATCCTAATACACACATAATTGCTACCAAAAGTGGCCCAAAATCTATGTTATTCATAAGAAACTAAGCCTTCCAATGTCCTTTGGGATTGGCCTAGTAAATTACAGATATAAACATTTGCACATATGAACTAGAACTCGTATCAATTTTGCCTTTGAAGTTTGATCAGAACAGTAAACCAATTCAATTGAACCTTTGTGCATCATGTTTATGAGTAGCTAGCATACATCAGTCAACTCAATGAACATCGTTTCATTTTTTTTTTTGAGTTGAAATGGCAAAGTGGGTGGGGTTAAATTGGAGCAAACCTAGTAAACTTGTCAAGTTAGTTTTCACAACCTTTTTTTTATATTTGGTCAATCACATTCTAAAGCCTCACCTAGAATAACATTTACAAAAAAAAAAAATTAGTCATCATTTGTTCACTAAGCCTGGTATATTTTCCTAAAGAAAGAGCATCCTTATTAATAAGCAGTTGCATGGAAAATTAGGTAGAAGATTCCAGAAAATTAAACACTTCTATTATTAACAAACTACAAGAAACTAAGTTGAAGGCATATTAAAGGCTTGGCACATGCAAGAAACCAATAAATACCACATGTTTCTTCTAACTTCTCTAGTTGCATGGCTTCATCAGTTGTATTTCCAGATGTGTCACCATTGTACACCCCAACTGCAGCTTTTGCAGAAACTATATCTGACTTCTTTAGCAATAGTCTTATAATCTGCCTACGCTTTGGCGGTAACTGCTCCATCACATGCTCTTTCAAGCGTCTTATCTAAAACACAAAATTATCAAAGTGAGGTGACTACTAAAAGGAAAGTGTGAGTAGTGACTTGTAAATGAAATAGGATATAGCCACATGGAAAGAAGAAAAAAAATATTCTCCGAAAGAACCCACTGCAGCAAAAAATCTCTCAATCCCTTGTAGTAAAATATGAAACAAAAGAAAGAGAATAGGAAAGAAAGATAACCACAGGATTTAGGTGATTTGCCCACAAAAGCCTAAATCTTGGGCACAATGACCAAAAAGGACGCACCATTCTTATTCAATTTATGTATCTTACATAACAAACAAGATCCATATTTATGAAGGGGAATGATATAATTATTGGCAATAACGTCTCTTAATTTACATAAGAATGTCCCCATTTCAAGTATTCTACAATTAATATAATTCTAGTCAATCAGAGATTATTACAATAAATCTTGAAAACTCTGAAACCTTGACTTTCTCTCTATCACTCTCTCTCAATTTGATTACTGTCAACAT
>JANKYF010000007.1:41120059-41132490 GCA_029829435.1 Erythroxylum hondense | reverse complement strand
ATCGCTTTTACTAATGTTTTTTCACATTAAGGATATATATTTTCTCTTAAAAAAATCTCAAGCATTGAATGCTTTAGAAGTATACATTAATGAGGTTGAAAGGCAATTAGACAAGAAAGTGAAAATTGTAAAGTTTGATAGAGGTGGTGAACATTAAGGAAAATATGACAAAACGAGACAATGTCTAGGCCCATTTGCTAAATTTCTTGAAAGAAATGACATATGTGAACAATACACTATGTTATACACACCTTAACAAAATGGTGTGATAGAAAAGTGTAATAGAATGTTAATGGATATGGTAAGGAGCATGATGAGTAATTCATCATTACTCAAATCCTTATGGATGTATGCACTAAAAACAACCATGTACCTACTGAATAGGGTTCTTAGTAAGGCAGATCCGAAAATTCCTTTTGAGTTGTGGATAAATAGGAAACCTAATTTAAGGCACCTACATGTTTGAGGTTGCCCAGTAGAAGCAAGAGTTTATAATCCATATGAAGGAGAGTTAGATTCTCAAACTGTTAGTGGTTACTTTGTTGGTTATCTAGAGAAATCTAAGCAGTATATATTTTATTATCCAAACCATAGTCTAAGAATAGTTGAAACTATTAATGCAATTTTTTTTAAATGGTGAAGTTAATAGGAGTGAGGAATAACAAACTGTGGACTCAAAGGAAGTAAAGATGAATATTCTCTTATTTGTCAGTGTTCCTTCAACCATTATTATTCCAAGTGTTGTTCCAATTGTTAAAGAATGCATTGACAACAATGAACAACATTTAAATGACGAAACATCCCTTGAAAAAACTAACTCACACAGATCTGAAGAAAATGAGTCACATGAAATACCTTTGAGAAGATTTTAAAGAATAAGGAAAATAGCTATTTCAAGTGACTATCAAGTTTATTTGCAAGAATCAAATCTTGATATGGGAATTAATAAAGATCTAATTTCATTTTCGCAAGTCATAGAATGTGCTGAGTCAGAAAAGTGGGTAGATGCCATGAAGGAAGAGTTAAAATCTATAAATGATAACAAATTATGGGATATCAGTGAATTGCTAGAAGGTTCCAAGCGAGTTAGGTGTAAATGGGTTTTCAAGTCCAAACTTGACTTGAATGGCAATATCAAGCAATATAAGGCTAGATTTGTTGCTAAATGATACACTTAAAATGATGACATTGATTATAAAGGGACATTTTCACTTATCTCAAAGAAAAACTCATTGCGTATTATTATAACACTGGTAGCTCATTTTAATTCAGAGTTACACCAAATAAATGTAAAAACAACCTTTTCTGAATGGAAATCTTGAAGAGGAAGTTTATATGGACCAAGCTGAAGGTTTTTCAATTGAATAAAAAAGTCATATGGTGTGTAAACTTAAGAAATCAATGTATCGACTTAAACAAGTTTTTAGGTAATGATATATTAAGTTTAATAATACCATCGCCTCTGTCGGTTTTGAAAAAAAATCTTATTGATCCTTGTATATACCAAAATATTAGTGGGAGCAAAATTTTATTTTTAATCCTATATGTTGATGATATCTTGCTTGCTACTAATGATTTGGGTATATTGCGTGAGACAAAATATTTTCTCTAAAAAATTTTTGAAATGAAAGATATAAGAAAGGCATCCTATGTAATAGGAATTGAAATATTCCATGATAGATCACAAGGATTATTAGGATTGTCTCAAAAAGCCTATATTGAAAGAATTATAGAGAGATTTAATATGCAAAAATGTTCTTTTGGAACTATTCTGGTTCAAAAAGGAGATAAATTTAGTCTTATGCAATATCCGAAGAATGATATAGAACGAAACCAAATAGAATCAAATTTTATGCTTCTATTATGGGAATTCTAATGTATACACAAACTTGTACAAGTGTAGATATTAGTTTTGAGGTTGGAATGCTAGGTATGTATCAAAGTAATCATTGGAAGGCTGCAAAGCAAGTTTTAAGATATCTTCAAGGAACAAAGAATTACATGCTTATATATACAAGATCTAATCACTTGGAAATGATTAGATACCCAGATTCAGATTTTATTGGATGCATTGACAGTAGAAAGTCAACTTATGGTTGTTTATTCTTTCTTACCAAAGGAGCAATGTCATGGAAAAGTGTTAAACAATCTGTCATTACCTCATCCACCATGGAAGTAGAATTGGTGGCATATTTTGAAGTCACAATACGTGCATTATGGTTGCGGAACTTTATTTCAAGACTTGGGGTTGTTGACACTATTACTAAGCTACTAAAAATTTATTATGATAATTATGGAAGAGTGTTCTTCTCCAAAAATGACAAATACTCAAAAGGTGTCAAGCATATGGAACTAAAATATTTTGTCGTTAAAGAGGAGACTAAAAAATAAAGTGTCTATTGAGCATATTAGAATAGATCTTATGATAGCAGATTCGTTAACGAAAGATTTACAACCAAAAACGTTTAAAGAACATGTACAAAGAATGGGTCTTAGTTGTCCTTTTGAATGATGTATCTAATAAAGTTGACATTTTGAGCTCATTGATGTGTTTCTAATATACACCATTTATTGTTTCTAGTTATAATTTGCTCATAATTGTATTATGACATGTCATAACTTGAATTTACTAGAAACATTATTGTGGACCAAGTTGAAATTTATGTGTCAATTATAGGTCTACTATGGTAAAACACCAGTGTTTGTGATATATGGAAAGGAGTATATTAAGTAACAACCGCCATAATCCACATTTAGCATTTTATCATATTTAGATAAGTATGATATTCTGAGGATGAGTTTTGGTGCTGAATTGTAAATGCATCATACTTAATGCATTAGTTTCATTCAATTTTAGGCCAAGTGGGAGAATGTTGAAAGTTGTTGTGAGGCAAATTTTTCAAGTGGCCTAAAAATTAGGGATTGAGGTTAGTAACTTCCTATTTAGACACAACTACTCAAATATGATATTATTAGGGAAATTATTAACATAGAAAATTTTCATATGTTAATTAATTACACATTGATCCTTAATGGACGTATTAGACTAAAAGAAAGGCATAAATAAAATTGGTCCTTTTTTTTGCCCTAATTTATACTTTTAAGAAAAACTTACACATCCATAAAAAAAGAACGTGTAAACAAAAGAAAGGGAGAGGTGGAGAGACACCAATTTTTCTACACAGAGAAGGTAATTATTATCAAGATCAAGCATCATGTCTTCTTCATCAAATCTAGGTATGTGAAAATTATTGGTTTCAAGATCCTTTATAATGTAGACAAAATCAATTTCTCCTTACATGTGGTATCAGAGCCAAGTTTAGAAACCTATAATTTTCCATTGCAAATAGTGAATAATTATTGTTGAAGAACCTATCTATGATGAATATTGTCTTCCACCTATGATTCCCTTATGAAAATTTATCTCTATATCATCTTTGTGAATTACGTGGTTGAAATCTAAAATCACTGTTCGTAAATACAATAGGAGAGCGATATAATTCAACACTTGTAACAATATAAAGAAGTATGACCGTATTGCTATGAATTTTATATTATGTGTTTCTTTCACAATATGTGATTCCCCAGAAGTACCAATAACTATATTTCTTACGTGTTGTCTTTTTGTCATCTATGCATTTAATATGTGCTGTCTTTTGTCTTATATGCATTTAATATGTGTTGTCTTTTTGTCTTATATGCATTAAAATGAAAAAATGATTTATGTTTATGATTTGAAGTCAGAATATATAGTTTATGATCACCAAAATCACCAAGCTAAAATGATTAAAATATCATGCATAAAATAATCATTTATTCGTGACACTCATTGATGAATAAATGATGTTCATTGATTATTAGAACTTTAGGATTTTCCCAAAGGAAAATCATTTATTCTATGATTAATGAGCATCATTGAAAAATTTAAATTTCTTAAGTCAAATACATTTTGTTTATCCAAAGATGACATATATGTTTGGTTAAGAATTTTATTTCTTGATAATGATGAAAAGTGGCATTTATTTATGATTGTGTGTTGTAGTATGTACCCAAAGGTGTTTTATAGTTTACTTTGAGGTTTGATATGAATTTATAATAAAATTAATTATTAGTATCTATGTTTATTTACAACAATTTCGCTTTATTCGTAAGCTTCTTCTGGTACTATATTTGATGGTTTGATCTCCTCTGAATGGAATGAACAATTCAATTTCCACTTGGGTGTGATGGATCTTGACTTGACACTTTTGGAAGAAAAACCCACTGCTATTACTTGTAGTAGTCGATCTCTAAAACAACTAAGGGTTAGAGTATTAGAAGCTTTCTTTTACTCATAATATACAGAGAAACATGAGTTACATCATTATATAATTAATTTGGTGCATTTAGGATATGATTTTATAATTTCATTCACATGTATAATATTAGCATACACATATGAATCATGATTTAGAAATATGAAAATAAAGTGACAAAGAATTTAAGTGCATTAAATTGACATATTTCGGGGTATGAAAGTTGCAAAATGAAGTTGACATGTGAAGATTTGGGATGACTAAGCCTATGAAATGAGTAGCATATGGCTTAGAGAATTAAGTGACATATGGCAGTCATAAAGGATATGTGTACAATCTAAAAAGGGGACATATGTCTTACTTTAATACATGATAAGTGTCCTCTATATGACTTATACATTCCGTGGTCATTTTCTTTTATCATTTTTCTGGCTATATACCCTCCATCTCCTCCCTCTCATTGCCGAAACCTACACCTAACTCACACCTTTGAATTGCTACCTTAGTTTTGTACATTACACCCCAAAACCTATGCAAAATTCATCATAAAGATAACTATAGTGGCAGAACATTGTTACATGTACTGCTCTCTTTTTCTTTAATCATGGCCAAACTCATCACCTCAATGTTCTTGAAATGTTCTTGCATACAAGTGTGGCTAAGCAAGTTTGACATTTGAGGTGACATTCAAGCTAATCAAGTAAGTGAAACACTAAACTATTATGGTATATGTGAGCATAATTTTATAATGGCTAATTAGGGATGGATTGAATGGATTGTTAGTGTTAACGATGTGCTAGAAAAAAATAAATGAAGAATGAATTGGTTACTTTTCTGTCCTATTTTTGGATGTATGGAAACAGTAGCTTATAGGTTGTTGCATGGATGATTTAAGTTGGGTTTTAAAGTATAATTGATGAGGAATTCATGCTAAAGATAAGTGATATAAAGGTGTTTTCAAATATGGAAAATTTAGGGTTGTAGGTGTGATTGTAAAAATGAATGGTAAAGAAAAAAGTGAGTAGAATTTTGTGAGCCTAAGTGTAACCAATATGAAAGTTGAATTAACTTGAAATGAATGAACGTTAAAGGAAATAAAATCTGGAAAAGTTCAAGTGTTAGTGATGTCTCTAAGCTTGTAAAGTTTTTGAAGTATTGAAGGAAGTAAAGTTACACTCATTAATGATGTTGATGACAAATTCTGGAATTTTTGTTTCAGCCTTGTGTAAATATCGAACTAGCTAAGAAAATTCAATCTATATTAGTGTATTTGGACTTAATTAAGGCTAAGAATGAGCCTAGATTGTTTTTTGATTAATTGGTTAAGAGCATGACGAGGATATGTAGTTAATTGACGACATAAACTAAAGAATGAATTATTTTGATATGGTTGTATTCAAAGCTGGAAATTATGATGTGATAAAGGAATAAATGTGTTCTTTTAATGCAAATATGATCTTAAGGACATGTGTAATGTGTATAAAGTATGTATGAATGAGCATTGAAGAACATGGGGTAGTTATGAATGAGAATTTGGTAAATGTATAAATACATATTGCTGGAAAAAGTTTGGTGAATTAAGATATCTAGCTTGTTGAAATTTTCATATTTAAAGTAACAATTATGTGTGATATAAAAGGTTATTTGTTCAAGAAAATGTACAAGGAAAAGAGTAATGTATGGTTGATGAATTTGAAGTAAATCATGCTTATTTAAAAGTATAACCTGATTGCAAAATGATAGTATACAAACTATAATGTTTGAATGGTCTTAGGGTATATAAGCATACATTATTTTGTATAGTGGAGAGATTGATTTACATTGGATATGGTAATATGTATAAGTGATTTGTAAGGGTTTATGATACCAAGTTTGTGCTAATTTGATAACTCAACAGATAATGGATAAAATGTGGAATTGAATAGTCAAGAGCTATGCACAAGAATACATACCTGATATATATCTATATATATGCATTGCGTGACGATAGATGCGCAAGGTGATTGTCAACATCCAGACGTTGCCGAAACATCGAGACAATAGCATTTCTGGAGAGTATTGTGAGTCAACATAGATGCAAACTTGCATATATGTGCTTTTGTATGAATTGTACATTTTATATGAAATGTGTGTACAATTGATTGATAAATGCTAAACTTAGGTCGAAGGAGTTAGTTATATGACATGAGCACATGAAATGAAAAGTAATGAAAGTATAGCACATGAAATGATGCATCTCACCATATTGAGATGCATGATCAAATAAAGGAGTTATGATCAAAGTGACTGATGTGCAGGAAACAGCCTTGAGCTCAAAATTATGAAAAATAGCCTAATGCTTTATTAACATGGACTCGGTATCCACAAAGGGTACGGGCCAGCTATGGACTCGGTACCCACATGGGGTACGGGACAACAGATTGTGTTGATAGGCATTGATCATAACAAAACAAAATGAAAATGAAAATTCCTGTGCATTTACATTTGCATCCCTACCTATATAATGAGACTGAATTGAAATGATTAATTGATCTGATTTGAAATAGAAAAATCCATCTAAATTCAATGGAGAATGTGATGTGATATGCAACACTAGCTTATATGATATATTTGTTGAAGTGTACTAAATTATGATATAACTTGTCTTTGTGATATGACTTGTGTAAGTGCAACGATGATAGTTCACTCACAGAGTTCGCAAACTCATCAAAATTGCAACGTTGTTTTTCAAGTTCGGGAGAGTTCTAGTTACCAAAATGATATAATATAAGTTTAGTACTTACATTTTGGGGAAAAAAATGACTTAAAGGTCAGATCAGCTGAATCTGCAGAGTCTAGTTAGAGTCTTTTGCATTAGTATCCCATATCATGATATACATTTTTGTTCTAAGATTAAACTCTAAATTGATCTGTAATGTATATCTTGAATTCTGATTTATAATGACATATATGACCTTTTAT
Organism: Erythroxylum hondense; assembly: GCA_029829435.1. Lineage (NCBI taxonomy): Eukaryota > Viridiplantae > Streptophyta > Magnoliopsida > Malpighiales > Erythroxylaceae > Erythroxylum > Erythroxylum hondense. The sequence continues at coordinate 41,125,234 of JANKYF010000007.1, read as the reverse complement.
GCATATGAATGAAATGACAAGAAATGATGTATAGACCTCCCTAAACTATATTTTTCATAGGTCAACATAGAAGGAAATTTTAGAATAAACTCTATTAAATAAATCTTTTGAATGCTTATGATATGATCGATGTCTAAGAGTAATTTGTTTTAAATTTTCCAATGTTTCATTCAGTAGAGTATTTTTGTAACACCCCACTCTCTTGAGACACGTACTTGACATCCTGAGTGATATCTGAATACGTACCCCGCAAGGGTGCATGTTAAAGCACTCACATCACTAACTTAATCATGGCATCATCATATAAAAACATAAACATCACAATATTTTAAAACCGAATTCCTCATTTCATTTCATAAAAACTGAATACTTACATAGAAATTTTTACAAAATCCTCTGAGTATATACATCATCAAAACCTATTATAAAGAGGAATTATACAAAACTTTCTATCTAATCCTTCAGTCTCAGCTGACTGACCTTTGAACCATTTCTCTAATCCAAAACTACAAGAACTATGCTTCTTGTAGTGTCTCTCTGTCACCAGTGTCCTCTCTCAGCCTTGAAATGTCAACGTTGCAATTTTGGTGAGTTCTACGAACTCAATGAGAAAACCATCTTCGGTAGTTCACTCAATTCATACAACACATCATCATATACAAGCACATAATTCACGTAATCTCATTTATCATGTAGCATCATATATCACATTCAGAGTAATCATACCAATCATTTATAATACACATATCAATTATAAATTCAATGCTCATGAGACTCACTTTCATTTATTATTTTTTGTGACCGAGTGCCTTTCACTAGCCCATATCCTTTGTAGATACCGAGCCTGTATCAGATAATGTCCCATATCCCTTAATAGATATAGGGTATAATAGCAACTGAGCTAAAGGCTCTTATCACATGTTAAGCTTTAAGCTCTTTTTACTAGCAACTCTAATCATAACTGCCTTATCTTTCATGCATTTCTGTAATGAAGTGCATCACATTCTCATATTTTCAATCAATCACATGATTTCATATTCACATTCAGAATACATTTATCATCGGACCTTGGGTTGACATTTAACAAAATTGTTGAGTACACTTATTTCAGTCAAATTCACATACAAGGAGCACTTCCAATATCTCATTCATGCATCAAATGCCTCAAACTTTCAAAGTCTGGAATCAACATAATCAAATTCACATTCATAAGAAAATTCAAAACATAATTTAAAACAAACAATTAATTAAGTGAGACTATCTAGGTTACTCACAGATTGCTCTAGAAAGCTATTGCCACGATGTCCCGGCAACGTCTAGATGTTGACGCTCTAAATGTACCTCTATATCATGCAATGTACATCTACACATATCACAATTTGCACAATTATATAAATACTCATTTATGCACATAAATATATATGAATTATGTACTATGCATGCTCAATGACAATCTTGGGTATATATCCATTATTCTCATCACATGATGACTCATATATCAAAATTCACATATGTATGATTTGAACTTAGGTTTACATCTTAATAAACAAATTAAATCTGAGTTCATAACTGAATTGTTCATTCCAGATTCTTCTAAAAACGAACTTTCGGGTCAACTTTGAATGATCATTCTGACAAGGCAATTAAGGAAATTAGGCCACACTTTCTTCTAAAAAATTGTTCCCCTATGTCTTAAGTTTCTAATGACACCAATATCATATAATTTGATTCAATATTCTAAAAGTTATACTCAAAACATTTTAGACTATTCTTAAAATATAATAGTACTCTGTACTCAAATTCAAGCCAGATTTTGGAATTCTTAGAGATAAAATTCGATTTCTTCAAGAAATTTGTAATCGTATGTCTCTAATTTAATCTAAACTAAAAATAATCTCATTTGGATGTCTAAAGAGTAAGATATTACTAAAATACCAAAGCATATTCAGTTAAAACACTCCATTTATCATATTCCAGCACGCTTCATCATTTTCATCCTAAATCCATCACTTAATCATTTCCGAATGAATTCAGATGGCCATAAATTTTTATGGAGAGGAAGAAAAATGTGTGATGAGTTTATTGGTTTACATTTCATGTCATTTGGAGGTCAGGAGAAGAAGTTATAACCAAAAGAATGAAGGAGGTTTGAAATTGTCAACTATCAGTATGCCTTCTTGCCATGATCTTTCACTACCAGTTGGTCCTCCTGTGTCAAGCACGAACGTGCAATCCTAGTCGATAGTGCAATGTCACGATCATGCATTGCAATATGCAAGATCGTGCTTGTGCACGATCATGTCATTTTTCCCTTTGTGCATGATTATGCATTGCCCAATTTCTTCTCTAGATTCACTGAAAATTTTTTCTTCTCTCCTTGCTCTCTTTTATTTAATTTACCATTTCTAACTAATTTCTATCATTTTTCTCTTCATTTTGACTCCCATTTAGCTCAATTTATTCACAAACAAATCAAAATCTATCACAACACCAAAAACATAATATTCATATACGCATATTTATTCTAGCTTCTTCACTTCTTCATTTTTTTGCAATTCTTCATTTTCTGCATTTCTCCACCTTAAACTTATCATTTTAATTCTTTTCCCCATATCACGGCACCACCTTACACCTTTTTCCTTAATTCTAAACTCATTTTAATTCATCTCTAAACACCTAAAGAAATTCACGTATATCAACAGTGAAAACAGAGGATATGTATATCAACTTTCATGAATTTTTGCACATTTTTTATACACACTTTCAATGATTTTTCTAACCCTAAAATCATTTCAACACTATCTTATAACATATTGATCATCAAATATACAAAAACACCACATACGGCACACCCAAAATTCTCACTCACGTTTCAGCTAATATACGTCTTCATTTTATAACATCAACATCTAACTAACATAATGTATGCTTCATTATCATTTAATCACCATATTTGTTTCATAATAATGCAACTCATGAGAATTTACATATTACTTGCTAAAACTTTAATTTCTTCAAAGACACCAAGGAGCCCTAACTCCTGATGCAACTTACTTACATCACTGTGAAGGTTGGCAGATTTCGATTTCTTATGGCAAGTGGAGAAAACAACAAGGTGGAAGTCACAAGTGAGGATAAGAAAGCTAGATTTAATGTTGATGGAGGTTAGTGAGAAAATCCGTGAAGAAGATGAAGAAAATCACAAAGGAGAAAGCAAGAACAAAACAAACTAGGTCTTTCCAGTATAATCATGAAATAAAGATTAACTTTGGTAAGTGACACTTGTCACTTGCCCACTTCCTATTGCCTCACCCAGTTCTCTATTTGCGTCCAATTTTTACTCCAATTGTCTCCTAAATTTTCAATATCATTTTCTCACAAATCCTAATACTATTAGCCAATCATTTTAGTTGTCATTTTACACTTATTTCTACTACCATTGCCACTTGGCATTTTTCCTAGTCCATAAATATTCATAATTTCATAAATTTCTTAAAATTCACCAAAAATTCTAATTCAACAATTTATACTCTCCAAATCAGTTTTCAATACAAATAAACCACAATCCTCAACATAATCACATATATAAATCAAGTATACTTGGAACTGCCAATGAATGCATATACAATCATTTTAATGTGCAAAAATCAATATTCACATGTGTGTGTATTCCATATTATGCATAAACATGAAATACACTTTCTAACATCCTAGTAAACTCTCGTATACACTATTCTGTACTTAATATGGGTAAGGACATATTATAATTTTCTCGAATATCCTCTGGTATGTTCGGGAATATGCTGTAATATCCCATTATCCCATGTTAAGGGTTAGAACCCTAGAATAGAATACATGAGAGATTATTAAGAAATTAGAAAGTGCATTTCATGCTCATGCATAATATGGTATACATACACATATGAATATTGATTTTTGCACATTAAAATGATTATACATGCATTCATTGACATTTTTCTAGTATAGTTGATTTATAAATGTGATTATATTGAGAATTGTGATTTTTATGTGTTGAAAATTGATTTGGAGAGTGTACTTACTGATTTAGAATTTTTGGTATAATTTAAGAAAATTATGAATTTTTGTATATTTCTGGACCAGGAAAAATGTTAAGTAGCAAGACAATTGATAAATGATAGTAGAAATAAGAGTCAAATGGCAGTGGAAAATTTTATAAATGACCTTGGAATTTATTGACAAGTGTTATTAAAAATATGGAGACAATTGAAGTAGAAATTGGAGTCGATTGGACTAGTTTAATAAGAGAACCTAGTTTAAACTCATAAAAATTAGACATGTGGTAAGTGACAAGTGTCACTTGCCAAACCTAGTCTTTATTCCCACAATTATACTTGAAAGACAATTTAATTGTCTAAATCTTGCTTACTCCTTCTTTGTGACTTTCTTCATCGTCTTCACAAATTTTTTCATCAACCTTCATCAACATTGAACTTTGCTCTCACCTTTCACTTGCTACTTTCATTTTGTTAGCTTCTTCATTGTCACTAAAATACCTATCCCTACAACCTTTGACTATTGATGATTGTGTGATATTGGAAAGGTAGGGTTCATGTGATTTTGAAGAGTTTGGAGTTTTAAATAAGTAAGTATCATATGGTTCTTCATGATATGTAGAATGAAACATACATCACGTTAGTTAATAGTTAATGTTGGATCGCGTACGGTCCGAGTATTCACAATACACTGCAAAAAAAGACCATACAACAACATGAGTATAATCGAGAATACCAAAGATGTACGAAAATACCTTTGTTTTCATGGATAGGTTGCTTCTTTTTGGATCCCAAGACACTGCAAAACGCGAATGCCCTCTACCGGTATCCACACGAGCATGCACGATCCGGGCTACGGCTATTGTGTGCTAGCACGTCCTGAAAACCTTTTCAGAACGTTGCATGATTTTTCTCTCGGATGACGGCTAGGGTTTTGTCTCTACTCCCCTTAACCTAACGAGACCTAAGCTTCTCTATTTATAGAGAAACCCTAATCTCATTTAGGCCCCATTAAGTTTCGGCCCATTATATCATATATAATTAAAAGCCCGACAACTTAATTCAATCTAGCCCAATAAATATATCTAAATATATTTATTCAACACCTAATAAATTAGGCCCAAGAGAATAAGCCCAGATC
>JANKYF010000007.1:41049933-41066172 GCA_029829435.1 Erythroxylum hondense | reverse complement strand
TGAATGACCACGGACCATAATCCCCTCCCATGTATGCCTTTAAACTTAATTCCTTAAGAGTTCTTCCAAGTTTGCCCCTTATACATTTTTAAACCTCTCAATTTAGAAATTGAAACTCTTGCGGACTTAATCAAAATTCAATTTCTTCAGATTACGTGCAATTCCATATCTCTAATCTATTTAGAAACAGAAGTCAACTTAATTGGATCTCTACTGATCAAGATATCACCAAGGTACTGAACCTTACTTAGAAAATATCTAACTCATTTCGATTAAACAATCAAAATTTCCCATCATGATTTAAGTAATTGTCTTAGGAATCCAACGCTTCAAAAATCGGATTAATCGAAAGTCAGACCGAAAAATTAGAAACAAAAGAACGGCCAAGGGTCGGATTAGAAAAGTTACAAAAATCACCAAAGACATAACTTGTGACTCAGGAGTCCAAGATTTACAAATTTTGTGTCGGACGAGAGCTAAAAGGAAGCTCTACAACTTCCCTGACGAACAGAAAAATCACTTGATCTTTAAGGAATTTAATTTCCCAATCAAAAGTTTTGTCCTCTAATAAACATGCTAAAGCAATAACATAAATTTATAAAAATCATAACTTATTATTCCTTGATCCACAATTTCTATACTTTATCTCAAAATAAAGATCAAATAAAAATCTTCAACTTTCATGATGACCGCTGAACTCAATTCAAAACATATCAATCAAAAATTCACCTCGAAGCATAACATACACAAATCCTATACTTGAGAGCATTTCCGAAGACAAGGTAAAGTAACCTTAACTTCGGAAAATCATAACTTTCAATACCGATATCGAAAAACATCAAACTTGATGGCGACAGAAAACTTTCAACATGTTCTACCAATTTCATGAAGATTATTTCCTCAAATTGCGCCTAAATCAAAAAGTCAACTCTCTATGACCAAAAAGTCAAACTTTCTAAATTCTTCAAATTCTCACACTTGTCTATATAATTCTTGCTTTTTAACTTCATTTCAATCAACTCATCCACTATACTTCCATAAACCATACAAATCTCAAAGTCATCAAAAACCTAACATAAATCTCCTTCACGTCAATTTCCTTTAACTCAACCACCATTAAAAACATACACACATATATACTCTCATCATCAACGACTTGCTAAATTCATCTATCTTAATCTCACATAACAAATCACATTCTTGAATTTTCTTTGCACTAGAATGATTTGACCACAAAATCCTCATTTAATGCCAATTTGTACTTCTAACCTTCAGGGAAAGTTCGGGGTCCAACAATTAGAGTATCTAGTTTAAAAGAGTTTTAAGCTCAGAATTTTGCATGTAGAGCTTTGCTCCATGATTTTTGTATCTGACTGAGCCCAAAGGGCCAATATCTGTATCTATATCTAAAAAACACTCGATCAGAATAAATAATAACAAATTTGGAGATTTTGTAGTATGCAATGATGTTTCACATCAGAAATTAAGTTGCAATTTGTTGCAACATAATAAATTGATTTTGTATGCCTAGAGACAATTATAAGTCTCATGAGTTGATTATTTGATACATGATTTGAAACTTGTTGAAATAGCCATTGCTTTGAAAGCTTGAAGACACTATATGTACAGTGAAATATTTTTGATCTATATAAGTATACAGATCAATAAAGTTTGAGGTACTTATTGAGTTTGAAAGAATTGAATACGAGTCTGAGACAATAGATACCATACTGAAGGATTATTATTGTACAAATAAGTACTATCTTGGAAAAGCTAGTGTATATCTGATGCTTGAACAGAAAATTCAATAAAGGAATAACATAAATTTAGATATTATGTTTACCAAATCTAGTGCAATGAAAAGTATAAAATGTTGAGTTGACTTTTGGGCAAATCAAAGTACTATTAGCTATTGAATTTAAAATCAATTTCACATGAAAATATCATCAAAGCCCCAATTAAGAATTTAGAATTTATCAATTTTAATGAGGAAATTAAAATTTGAAAATGAAACCAAATTTTGAGTTCAAATTGGAAAATGATACTTTGTGATTGAAATGAGAAGTGTATACGATAAAGAAAATTGAGCAAAAGAGTGTGAGAGAAAGCACAAATAACAACTTGTGCTATACATCCTAGTAGGAATATGACGAATTAATGTTTGATGGCTACAGATGTAAAAATCAAGTGACTACATGTACTTGTTGCCAACAATCTTAACTGTTGGAGATATGCTTAAAGCTTATATTTTGGAGTTCATAGAAACATGAGGTCAATGTTTAGTTTTAATTGACTTTAAGAATGATAATCAATATTACAGTGATAACATTAGAATATCATATGACGTGTCATATGAGAGAAAGAGTCGACTGCCTTTATGTTTAGAGGAATAAGGCTTTAAAATAGTTTAAGGCCAGAAGTAATGGGAGATGTTGATGACAAGTGAAATTGAGGGGTATTAGAAATTAAGTGACTCAAGAAAGACAAATGAATTAGGTAGAACAACACCAAAAATTTGGAATCAAATGAGATAGAAGCATGAGTTAAGTGTATTGACACTAAATAGATATGGATTATCAAGAAAAGGATGAATTGTTTTTGAGAATATCACCTTGCCAAGGTGTGCTCAAGTTGGGAAAAAGTATACGCTAATCCTGACATAAATTGGTCCACATGAAATTATTGTAAAATAGGACCATTTAACATATGAGTTTGTATTACCAACAAAGATGTCTTAAATGCATGAAGTGTGATATGTGAATATATTACAAAATTAATATGATCTAATATTGGCATTATCGATTCTAAAAGTGAAATTGTGAGTAATCTGAAATAGATTGCAAAATTAGTTAAAGCAGTGTGATATCAAAATTTGACAGACCGAATGATTCCATTGACTATAGAAATGTGATTCGAAACCTTTTGTTCTCATCCTTGGAGGTCAAATCAAAAATTTAAATCCAAGGATTGCAATACAAAATGCAACCTCAGATCGTTTCACTTAATCGAAACCTAGTTAAGATGGGAGTCAAATCACTAAGTTTCTAATGGTAAACCTTAAAGAACTCTTTAAGTCCAAGGTCTTAATCAATGAACTCCATTTCTTAAAACCTTATTGAATGCCTTTAGTGTGTGTAGTGGGTAATTCAATGCAACAAGTCACTCTGGGATCTAGAATCAGCTCAATATCAAACACAACTAGGCAGATTAAAAAGAATCAACAAGATCATAAATAGACATATATGAGATTTCATATATTTAAGCTCCAAATTCTACATCAACGCATCCCAATAACACACTGAATATCCAACACTTGATTAAACTCTAATCAAGAATGTTCAACTATAAATTACAAAATCGTAAACCTAGGAGTTCATAACAATATCGCTGAACATGGAATAAACTACTCTCCTTTGAAGCCCATTGAACTCTATCCATTGCTACATCTTCAATAAGAGAGAGGTGCCTAGCTAAGCATAACTCTAGGAAATTTCACAACCGAGAACCCACTAGAAGCATCCATGGTAGTAGTTGACGATGAAAGGAACAGAACAATTATGTGGATGAGAGGAGATGAGGATGGGTGGAAGAGTACTTTCGAAGGTAGAGAGAGTGAGTCTGTATTGAACTGTCAGCTATCTCCTCTTTTCTTAACCTAAAATAGGTAGGTTTTAAAAAAACAGGTTATGGATCGGGTTGCACAGTGGGTAAACTTCTGAAAATGGTTTGGGTATTTGAAGGTTCGCCACGACGAACTTTTCCTGAAAGTTTTTGCTTAGAGTTTTGGTTTCTCCGCTGCAATGACGTGAACTTCATGCTGCAACGAACTTTTCCCAAAGATTTTCTTGAATAATCTGCTAAGTTAGCTGTGGTGATGTGATCTTCACGCCGTGACGAAATTATCTCAAAGAGTTTTTCTTAAGTTCTTCATACTTTGTCACAGCGTAACATCACCTTTCGCTATGACGAACTTCCTGTTGTCTTGACTTGTTGACTCATCATTTTCAGCCTTCGCTCCTTGCCTCACTCTTTGCCTCAACTTCTTTGAGTGTCCTACAATAAACAAATAGTAGTTTGCAGTATCAATTATTCTTAGAAAAATTAATTTAGTGAAATTGATATTAATTTGTGACAATTTTACTCTCAAACTACACAAAGTAAAGGCAAGCACTCAAGAGTCAAATTAAGCATAAAATCTAAAAATAAGAGCCAAGAAGTGTAGTAAAAATCATGAAAATGTCACCAATTTATATAAGAAACTTGGGTTCAATCAAATTCTCCCACATTTAGACCTTTATACTCTTGGACAAAGTTTATAAAAGTCAAAGAGACACAATTACAAAAGAAAATTCCAACCATACTTAAAAGATGAGAGTAGGAAATTGGTAAAGCCACTTTCTCATAAATCAACCAAAGCAGACTAAAGGAACGCCAAGAAAATAAACACTATAAGAATTTAATCCAAGAGATTGAGCAAAAGAGATTTCTCTCAAGGGAAACTGTTTAACTCTCTACTCGCTTGTCTTGGGATAATTTCACTCTAAAATCTGCTTAGTCCATTCTCTACCATAGGCTTATGATAGTTCTAACTCTCTACTACAAGAACTATGATTTTGAAAATCAAGAGGATTTTTCAAGGTTGTAATGTACGGAAGGCTAAATGAATGGATTGAAGAGAAAAAAGAAAAATGAATAAATGCACCACAATTATGAAATAAACGTCAACTGTGAGTAAGAAAATATTTACACAAACAACAACGTAAGCTATCACTTAACAATTTTCTTTTGAGAAACCCCCTTTTTTTTAGAAAGCTATCCAAAAAAAAATTCATTTTTTAGGAAGCCTTTCGATTTATGTTTTACTTTCTTTACTTCCTTGGCTTTCCTCAATAACTTTTTTTTTCACAAATAGACATTATAGTAAAAACTGGAAATAAAATATTTACAACAATATTAAGACGTGCATGTACTCAAACATATGGCTCAATGGGTTAGCAATGGTTAAGTGTTTAGGATTTTGTGTTTGGGAAAGCAGGGTTTTGAAAGAATGAGTCTATCATGTTAACAAAATTCTAGTTCATCAAGCTTTGATCAAGAATTAAAACAAGTTCTAGAGAGATGTGAAATTAAGCAGATACACACACAAATGAAAGAATTCAGGCCCAAATATCCTTCCAACAAGGTTAGTTTCTCAATTAAACAATCTCAAGGTTTAAAAACGTAAATTACTACTTTTTCAACGTACCCTCAATTACTTCGTGTTCAAAACATTGAAAATAAAATTAGCCAAAACCGATTATCATTTAAAAAATAGATGGTATTTTCAAAAACACATGGACCATTTTGAAATTTATAAAAGTTTCTAGATACAAGAGTGAAAAGAATCTAATTGGGGAGAATTATTGAAATAAGGAAATTTTAAAATAGTTTTTGTAAAGAGGGTGGTGTCCCCGTGGCGAAACAGTTATTCTGCAACGTCACCATGGCAAAAAATGACAAAAACATTTGAAACATACGATTGACCTCAATTACCAACTTTAAAATTGTCATATTACGCACAATTTACTTGCACAATTGGTTAAATGGCCAAAAATGATGCACAAACAAGAATGGCAAATTGGAACAACCTCACCCACACTTAAACATTAGATTGTCCTCAATGTGAAAAACAATTAAAACAAGTATAGAGAACAAAATACAACGCAAGCAATCTCATCAAATTCATCAAACATAGAAGGTGTAACATGTATCAAACCAAAACATAGTGAACATAAAAGAGAGATGAATTATTGAATTGAAACTGCATAAACTGAAAACTAAACCTAGGTCCTATTGAAATGGTTTCTCCCCCACACTTATTCAACATACTCATGCATCTACAATGTCATATTCAATAACAGAGCAAAAGTAAGGAGGAGAAATGACCTGATGGTTACGGTGGGTGTTGATTCTCATGATAGAGCTTCAATAGATGGCCATTTACTTTGAGTTGTATCCCTGTCTCTTCATGTAAAAGCTCTACCATGCCAAAATCATGCACCTTGGTGACTAAGTACGACCCATCCCATTGAGTGTTAAACTTTCCATGCTTAAAAGTGAAACAAGTCTTAAATAACACAACTTTGTCTCCTTCTTTGAAGTTCTCCCTCTGAAGAATCTTATCGTGCATCAACTTTGTTTTCTCCTTATAGAGGCGAGAATTCTCATATGCCTCTAGCATCAACTCCTCTAACTCTTGTAATTGGAGCTTCCTCTCTAAACCGGAAGATTTCAAGTCCATGTTGCACTACTTGACTGCCCAATATGCTTTATGCTCCAACTCCCCCGGCAAATGACAAGCTTTCCCGTAGATTAAACAGTAAGGGGACTTGCCTATTGGGGATTTGTAGGCGGTTCAATAGGCCCACAATGCTTCTTCTAGTCGCAGGTTCCGATCCTTCTTTGATGGTTTTGCCATCTTATCCGAGATGTGCTTCACCTCTCTATTTGAAACTTCAGCTTGACCATTGGTTTGTGGATGATATGCAATGGAGACTTTATGAGTGCCTCCAAATTTAGAAAATAGGTTACTAACGACTCGATTACAAAAATGTGTCCCTCTATCACTAACTACAGCTTTAGGAATCCCAAATCAACAAAAAAAGTTTGACTTAAGAAATTTAGACACTACTTGTGCATCATCTTTTTTAGTAGGTATAGGGGAAAGGGACCCATGAAATCAATCCCCCATACATCAAAAATTTCACAAAATAATAAAGGTTGTTGTGGCGTTTCATGTCGTTTTCCTAACCCTCTAAAACATTGACTTTTGTCACATGACCGACAAAAGGTAAAGGAATCCTTAAAAAAGGTAGGTCAATAAAAACCAGAATCTAGAATTTTCCTAGATGTTCTCCTTGCACTAAAATGCCCACCACAAACCATGGAATGACAAGATAAAATTATAGCATCAAATTCTTCATTAGGCACGCATTTTCATATTACCTGGTCACTACACAGCCTTCATAGATAAGGAGAATCTCAAATGTAATGTCAAGCTTCGCTCTTTGGCTTTTGCGCCTGCGACTTAGACATAAAAGGAGGAGTTAGGCCAGTTATGAGATAATTGACTATATGTGCATACCAAGGTTCTTTAAAAATTAAAGCACATAAAATTGAATCAGGAAAACAGTCGCAAGTCAATTCAGAAGAGTCCATTCCCCGTGTATCATCTGGCAGCCTACTTAAATGGTCAGTGACATGGTTTGCTGCTCCAACTCGATCCTTTATCTTAATATCGAATTCTTGGAGAAGCAATGCCCATCGTATCAATCTAGGTTTCGATTGTGGTTTCTTGAGGAGATATCAAAAAGCTGCATGATCAGTAAAAATGCTCACATGTGAGTTTAATAGATATTGTCTAAATTTTTCTAAAGCAAAAGCTACTGCAAGCAGCTCCTTCTCAGTTGTTGTATAGTTGATTTGAGCTAGATCCAGTGTTTTTTAGGCATATGCGATAACTCTTGCTAGTTTCTCCTCCCGTTGACCTAACATAGCTCTTACAACAAAATTAAAAGCATCACATGCCAATCTGGAGCAACTAAAATGGGAGGGGAAATGAGTTTCGATTTCAATTTGTCAAAGGCATTTCTGCAAGAATCATCAAACTCAAAATTAGCATCTTTTTGTAAAAACTTGGAAAGAGGTAATGCAATTTTGCTTAAATCTTTTATGAACTGCCTATAAAATCCTACATGACCTAAAAATGATCTTATATCTCTAACATAGGTGGGTAAGGCAAAGAAGATATAACCTCAATCTTAGCTTTATCAACTTTAACCCCTTTGTAAGAAATCAAATGACCGAGCACTATACCTTCATTGACCATGAAATGACAATTTTCAAATTTCAAAATCAAATTCTTTTCAATGCATCTCTTTAAAACTTGTGCAAGACTAGATAGGCAAGAATCGAAAGAATCCCCATAAACTGTGAAATTGTCCATGAAAACTTCCATATATTCCTCTAAAAATTTACAAAAAACAACCATCACATAACGCTGGAAAGTTCCTAGGGCATTACAAAAACCAAAAGGCATCCTTCGATAAGTAAAGGTATCAAAAGGACATGAAAAGGTAGTTTTATCTTGGTCTTCTGGTGCAATAGGTACTTGAAAATACCCAGAGAAATCATCTAGAAAACAATAATGAGATTTGTCGACAAGTCTTTCAAGCATTTGGTCAATTAAAGGTAGAGGGAAATGATCCTTTCGTGTTGTGTCATTTAATCATCTATAATCTATGCACACGCACCACGAATTATGCACTCTAGTAGGAATAAGCTCATCCCTCTAATTTTTGACCATAGTTATCCCACTCATTTTCGACATATGTATTGGACTGACACACTCAATATTAGAAATCAGATATATGATCCCAGTACTCAACAATTTTGTGATTTATTTTTTAACCACGTCTAAGATAAGTGGGTTCAGTCTCCTTTGGGGCTGCCTCACAAACTTTGAACCCTCACTCAACAAAATCCTATGGGTGCAAATTGCTGGGCAAATTTTAGGTATATCAACTAAAGTCCACCCTATAGCCCTCTTATGTTCTTTCAAAACAGCAAGAAGTCTCTCTTCATCATTGTGGGATAGGGTATTGGCATTTATAAAAGGTAAACGCTTATTAGACTCAAGGAAGGCATACTTTAATATAGAGGGTAGAGGTTCAATTCAATCACCATAGGTTACACAACAGAAGGAATCAATTTATTAAGTTCAAGAGAGAAAAGATCACTCCCCTTTTCTCCGAACGTTGAACCCATCTCTTGGTGATCTAAGGCGGCAATGGCTTGGGCCAACTCATTCTACTTCCCTTTAATCAGGCACTTTTGTTGAGGTATAATTCCTTCAACTATTTCCTTTTTGATGCCAGTCTTCGTGATGTTGAAATCACCTAAAAAATCAACAGAAAACCTTTCCTTATGAGGATTATCACTGACAAGAAAGGATGTCAAAATCACACATGAGTTAGAATATTCAAGTGAATACAACTCAGAATCAAAGGAATCCTCTTTGAATTCAAAATTAGAGAAAGTATCATCAATAGCAACATCGACCATATGAACTCCCAAAAGCGAATAATCCTCATTGGGATGTGTCATAGCTTCATACATATTAAAACTCACCTGTTGATCTTCTACCTCCATGGTAATTGTACCTTCTTTTATGTTAATCATGGTACTAGCAGTCCTTAAGAACCTAGAATCAAGGAATTGTCCTGCACATCTTCAGAAGACCTGTCAAATACATAAAAATCAGCTGAAAAAACCAAACCTTTTACCTAGACCAAGATGTCCTCTATTATGCCCACGGGATACCTAAGAGACCTATTAGCCAATTGTAACACTATAGATGTAGGCTTTAGACTCTTAACTCCTAATGTTGTATAGATAGACTTAGGCATCATATTGATTGCCGCCCCTAGATCTAACAAGGCCCTTCCTATAGTAACTTTTCCTAATGTGCATGGAATGGTGAAAGATCTAGGGTCTTGGCATTTGACGGGTATTTGGGGTTTGAATAGTGCAGACGCATTTGAGTTTACTTGTACTCTTTTATTAGGTCTAAACTTCCTTTTGTTTGTGCACAAGTCCTTAAGATATTTAACATATGCAGGAACCCTTTTACTAGATCAATCAAAAGGATGTTGACTTCTACTTTCCCAAACAAATCAATAACATCTTTCTCATGTTTCAAATCATTCATCCTTTTGCTAAGCAAATAAGAATTTAGAAAAGGAAGGTCTTTTATACTTACCTCTTTATTGGTTGCTTCCTGGGTTCCTTGCTTGCTTGATTCTTGGTGGCTTTTAGAATTTGCTTGCTCTTCAATTGCTTTGACTCCCTTTCAGTCAAAAGTGCTCTCTCCTTGGAACTTTCTAACTTCTTCACTCTTTCATTTTTTGAAGGCAATTCTCCACTTTCGATCTCCTCTTCATCTTCTTCCTCATCTTCATTGTTGAACCTCACTTGTTTCCCACTTCGATTATGGCTTTCAAAGTCTTGGGGTTCATAACCATATTGGAGGGGATGGTTCCACTGCTTCTTGCTTGGTTCTCATTCATATTGTTGGACAACTGAGTGACATAAGAGTTGATATTTTCAGCTTTCATCTCCCATTGCTCCATTCTTTTTCCGAAGTGTTGAACCGAGCAGCTTCTTCAAAAAGTCTTGTTGAATGAGATTGGCTATCACATTGAATTGGTTATTGTTTGAAGTCCTTTCTTCCTTCATCAAAGACATCGTGTTATGCAGAAGTTGGTTAGTGTCCTCCTTTGGTGGGACAGTTAGGGCTTGTTGTTGGTTGGGGAACTGGTTTGTGGCAATACCAGTTCCTCCTCCTTGTTGAAATCTGTTTAGACTCCTTCCTTCTTCATTCCTCCCGTTGAACCTAGGATTTGCTTTCCATCCCTCGTTATAGGTGTTAAAATATGGGTCCCATTTCTAACTGGTCTGACTCGGATACACTGCAGACATCTTTTCATACTGTTCGGGGCAAATACTCGATATGTGCTTTACTGACCTACAAGTATCACAACTAAGTTCAGTAAGATCCATAGAAGAATTCGGGTGATGCACATTCATATTCTTCAGTTCTGCAGTGATGAAGGACAACTATGAGGTCACTCTACTCTCTAAAGAGTCAACCTTAGATTCCAAGCTCTCCATTCTTTTGGATTGGGCTGTTGAAGCTCCCATATCATGTACTCCTCTAGTTTCCCTAACACTATACTATTGATGATTCAAGGCCATCTTCTTGATAAGATCCTATGCCTCCATAGTTGTAAGATCAATTAAAGAAGCTCCTAATGTTGCATCCAACATACCTTTATCTTAACTTTTCAGCCCATCATAAAAATATTGCACTAGCTACTCATCAGGTATCTGGTGATGGGGGCATCTGGATAACAGATCTTGGAAGAGGCTCTAATAATTATAAGGGGACTCATCATAATCTTGACGTGTTGAATAGATCTCCTGCCTCATTGATGAGGTTCTGGAGGCCGGAAAATATTTTTTTAAAAATGCTTTCCTTAAATTGGCCTAACTATGGTAGGCATTCACCACGTGCCTTAGGAGGCTCATATACCACTCTCGTGATTTTCCCTCTAGTGATAGGTGAAAAACCTTCCATAACACTTGATCAAGTTAGGCTCCCACCGGTTTCATACTCTGACAGATCATGGAAAAAGATTGTAAATGCATGTAAGGATCTTCTCCTGTCAACCCATGAAATTTAGGAAGAAAGTTAATGAGCAATCTTTTAATTTCAAAATTCACGTCAAAATTAGGACAAGCAGTAGTAAATGGATCATAATTAACATAAGAGGTAGTTGCTTCCCTAATGGTCCTTCGTCTTTGATTCCCATTATTCTCCCCAACTTGCTCATGCTCCCCATTTCCTCCATTATCGCCATTCCTAGATTGGTTAGCATGAAAGTTAGGGTTTGTAGAAAAGCTGGGTTTTCAGCCATTTTGATTCTTTTTAATGAATCGCCCTCACTTCTTGGCTCACTAGACTCTTCTTCAACAACAACCTTACTTCTCTCCTTTTCTTTCTTCTCCTTTCTAATCTTACTCAAACGTCTCTCAATTTCAGGTTAGAAGGGAAAAAGTTTAGCTTTCTGGGGCATGCACAGAAGCAATTCAAATGAAAATAAAATGTAACAAAATTTACTTGCAAGCACACAAAGTCAAATAAAAGGTGAGATGCGATGGATGCAAGTGTATAGGTGTGAGACAGTATATGTGAGAGTATGTATGCAAGTAAAGTATGTGTGCATGAAAAAAATAAGAAAAATGTTCAAAACTATGTGGGTGTAAAAATGTTAAGTATGAAAAATGCAAAAAAGTTCGGTATCCTATTTGTTTGGTTTTCAAAATTTTATGCTAAGGAAAGAAAATGAAATCTTATACTATTGACAAATATGAAACTAAACTATCTAAAATGTAATCTAAACCAAGGTTCCTAACCTCACTTAGCAGCAAAAATGACAAAAGCTAACATACAGAACCAATTGCTTGGTTCCCCGGCGACGGCGCTATTTTAATGCGAAATCTTTTGTTCTCACCCTTGGAGATCAAAAAAAAAAAAATTCCAAGGATTGCAATATAGAATGCAACCTCAGGTTGTTTCACTTAATCGAAACCTAGTGAATGGTTCTAAGCTAGCCTATATGTCATGATATGCAAGCTAAATTAGCAAAGAAAAGGGTTTGATCTTTAGAAATCTTGACAAAATTAAATGAATTGTAAGAGAAAAAATGTATAAAACGTGTTTTTGGATTTTGGGAATAGGAACGGAAAAATTAAGACAAATGATCAAATGGAATAGTATCCTCTTGAAAATGAGCTTTGGCTATCATTGTTCGAAATAAATTTTGATGGGAGTGAAATCACTAAGTTTCAAATGGTAAACCTTAAAGAACTCTTTAAATCCAAGGTCTTAATCAATGAACTCCATTTCTTAAAACCTTGTTGAATGCCCTTAGTGTGTGTAGTGGGTAATTCAATGCAACAAGTCACTTTGGGATCTAGAATCAACTCAATATCAAACATAACTAGGCAGATAAAAGAGAATCAACAAGATCACAAATAAACATATATGAGACTTCATATATTTAAGCTCCAAGTTCTACATCAACACATCCCAATAACACATTGAATATCCAACACTTGATTAAACTCTAATCAAGAATGTTCAACTACAAGTTACAAATCTAAACCTAGAAGTTCATAACAATATCGCTGAACATGGAATAAACTACTCCCCTTTGAAGCCAATTGAACTCTAGCCATTGCTACATCTTCAAGAAGAGAGAGGTGCCTAGCCAAGTATAACTCCAGGAAATTTCACAACTGGGAACCCACTAGAAGCATCCATGGTAGTAGTTGACGATGGAAGGAGCAGAATAGTGATGTTGATGAGAGGAGAAGAGGATGGGTATAAGAGTTTTTTTTAAGGTAGAGAGAGTGAGTCTATATTGAACTGTTGGCTATCTTCTCTCTTCTTAACCTAAAATAGGTAGGTTTTTTAAAAAATAGGTTATGGATCGGGTTGCACAGTGGTTAAACTTCCAAAAATGGTTCAGGTATTTGAAGGTTCACCGCGGTGACAGATGAGTTTGCCACGGTGAACTTTTCTCGAAAGTTTTTGTCTAGAGGTTTTTGGTTTCTCCGCCGTAGCGACGTGAATTTCACACTGCAGCAAACTTTTCTCGAAGGTTTTCTTAAATAATCTGCTGAGTTATCCACGGCAAAATTATCCCAAAAAGTTTTGCTTGATTTCTTCATACTTTGTCATGATGTAACATCACCTTTTGTCGTGACGAACTTCCTGTTGCCTTGACTAGTTGACTTATCATTTTTAGCCTTCGCTTCTTGCTTCACTCCTTGCCTCTACTTCTTTGAGTGTCCTACAATAAACAAACAGTAGTTTGCAGTATCAATTGTTCTTAGAAAAATTACTTTAGTACAATTGATAATAATTTATGGCAATTTTACTCTCAAACTACATAAAGTAAAGGCAAGCACTCAAGAGTCAAGTAAAGCATAAAATCTAAAAATAAGAGCCAAAAAGTGTAGTAAAAATCATGAAAATGTCACCAATTTATATAAGAAACTTAGGTTCAATCACAATAGGAAGAAATAATTCGATTGAGGAAGCAACCTGGGAAACGGAGGATCATATGAAGAAACAATATCCCCACCTATTTAAGCAATCAGTTAAGAATCTCGAGGATGAAATTTCTTTTAGGAGAGGAGAATTCTAACATCCCATTATCCATATTAAAGTCAAATAGTATTTAAGTGAGTTTAATGAGAAATTAGAAACTGCATTTCATACTTATGGAAAATATGACATATGCATACACGTGAATCTTAAGTTTTGCATATTAAAAAGACTGTACATGCATTCATTAACTTATTCCAGGATATGAAAAAATGTTAAGTGATCACGATGTGAATTACATTTTGGTACCTCTAGAATTTTGGTATTTTCATATTTCAATTAGTAAATTGGAATTAATGTTATGGATTGGGAAATTGATGATTAAAATGTACATTTGGACTAGGACAAATGTCATGTGGTAGGATAAATTAATACATGAAAATTTTGGATGATCTAGCCTATAATTGAGTGACTTTTGGCATAGGTAATTAATTGACAAATGGCAACAATGAATGAGTTACAAATGGACTAGTAACTAGGTGACATTTGGAAGCTTATGGAGTGGACAAATGGGATGCATGCTTAAGGATAAATGTTATTAGGAAAAGGTGACACCTAGCACCTTATGTGTCAAGCTAATGCAAAAATGTTTCTGCTGAGTTCATTTCCTTCTTTCCTTACTCTCTCCACTGAAATACTTCACTTGTGATCAATTGCCACACTAAATCCATACTTTTATCCTTCACAAGATAGCTATAGAATTAGAATATTGTAGTTCTTAATGTGGTCTTTTACCCCGACCGAAATCCTTCCTAGTTTCACCTTGAATGTGTGATGATTTTGCATGTTTAGAGTACTGATTTTCTGAGCTGGGATTAGAACTGAACAAGTAAGTAAAAGATTAGTATTTATGGCATGTTATAATAGAGATTGATTGATGAGGTTTGGATGAAAGTGAGGAAATATGTTGGAATGTTATGAACTAGAGAATTTTCATTAAACATATTTTGGTATTTTGATTATATCTTGATTTGTAGATTTCTAAATGGATTGATTCTTGATTCAGATTAAACTGGAGACATATTTCTACAACTTTCTTGAAGAATTTTAATTTTAATTTTCTCTTTAATACTTTCAAAATTGGCATGAAATTGAGTCTTGGCTTAGGCTGTAGCACTACCAGGGACATAAATCATATCCTATTGTTATTGAATAAATTGCATTAATGTAGGCCGAATTAGACTAAGGTGTCTTCACAAAAGTTACAGCCTACCAGGGACATAAATCATATCCTATTGTTATTGAATAAATTGCATTAATGTTGGACGAATTAGACTAAGGTGTCTTCACAAAAGTTGTAGCTTGTTCTCTTAGCTTTAAATTAGCATAAATTTTGTACTTTTGGATATTGTAATTAAGATATGTGAGGCGTAAAACTTTAATTCATGATTATGCACTAGCTAAAATTTCAAATGTACACAGTCTGTGGTATTATGAGCATAAATCATAGAGTAATGAACCAAATTGAATGTTTTGGTGTCATTAAAAAACTTAAGATATAGAGGAACAATTTTTTAGAAGGAAGTGCCGCCAAATTACTCCATTTACCTGGTCTAAATAATCATCAAATGTTGACCCAAAAGTTTGTTTTCAGAAAAATCTGAAATGATCAATGAGGTGATGAAATTAGATTCAGATTGTCTTATTGAGAAGCACACCCTAAGAACACATTATACTTAGGTGAGTTTTGATACGTGAATGATAATGTGGTGAAAATAATGAAAAGATGTTTGGATTGTCATGAACATGCATCGTACATATTCCATATACATGAATGTGCATTAATGAATACATAATGTGCAAAATAATGATATGTGTATGTGTTAAATGTTATAGAGGAGCACATTGAGCTATAGCATGTAGACATTGCCGGGACATCAAGGTAATAGCTATCTGAAGCATACTGTGAGTAACCTAAGATGGTCTCACTTTATTTGTTATGTTATGTACATTACAGAATTGTATTGATATATTACTGAACTGCATTGACTGATTGTGTACTGAATTTGGAACAATATATGTCCGAGACTTTTGATGCATGCAAATAATATTGGAAGTGCTACTTGTATGTGAATGAGACTACCTAACTGAATATTCTAATTCTCAATGAATGTTGAATGCCGAACCTAGTCTGATGACTAAAGCTACTATAATTGTTACTGTGACCGATATACTAGCATAATACATGCAAATGAAAGTCATTGAACTTGATTACTGAATTGTGGCATGCACTTCATTCCAATGCATGTAATATAAAGGAGTTGTGACTAATGTTGCTACTGTTACTGTTGGACCTCGAACCTTTCTATTAAATGAGAGATTGTTGGCAATTATTCATGTGTAGAAAAAAGGAAAATTCTTGAATTTAAAATAAAATGGCAAAAATGTTTTAGGTACAAGATGGGGTATATATGATATGTTGGAAGTTAAAAGCTGGAAAATGTATATGTTCATTGAGTATGCTT
>JANKYF010000007.1:40776893-40787725 GCA_029829435.1 Erythroxylum hondense | reverse complement strand
CTCGCTTTCAGTTAAACTCAAAGGCCAAGTTCTTTTTAAGTTGTGCTCTAAGCAGAAGTGAATATGATAAGGTTCATGGATGTGAATCTGCTAAGTAAATGTGGGACACATTATCCATTAGACATGAAGGCACAAATCAGGTGAAAGAGTTTAAGATTAGTATTCTTGTTCATCAGTATGAGCTATTCAAGATGAAAGATGATGAGACTATTGATTAGATGTTTGGATGATTCCGAACAATTGTTAACAGACTTAAAGCTCTGAGGTTTACGATAGTCAAGATCATGTCAGAAAGATTCTCAGGAGTCTTCCAAAAAGATGGAGACCCAAAGTAACGGCAATACAAGAGCTCAAGGATTTAAGTAAGCTGAAGCTAGATGAATTGCTTGTTTCACTAAAAATACATGAAGTAGAGCTTGAAGTAGAAGATAAACTTAGAAGAGATACATTTTTTTCATTAAAGACTAGTTAGAAGAACCAGAAGATACAAGAAAATAGAAGCACTTCTTCAAAAGCATTAAAGATTGAAGAAATCAAGAATGATGATGCTAGTGAATCTGATCAAGATTTAAGTGAAGATGATGATGAACTATCCTTAATTTCAAGAAAGATTAGGAGGATGTGGAAAAAGAAATCAAAGGGAAATAAAGACTTCTCTTTTAAAAGAATATCAAAGACGATTCAAAGAATGAGAAAAGTTCTATCGATTGCTATGAATACAATAAACCAGGACATTATAAGTCTGAATGTCATTGCTCAAAAGAAAACAGAAGAGAAGTAAAGAAAACAAAAAGAGCATGATGGAATTTGGGAAGATTTAGATTCGTCTGAATCTGAATCCTACTCAGAAACATCAAAATAAGCAAATATATGTTTGGTAGCTAAAAGAGAATGTGATGATGAGGTAATTTCTGACTTTGATGATCTTCAGGATACGTATTTAAAATTGTTAGAAGATTCACTTGCTATCTTAAAACAATATAGGATATTGAAAAAGAAATTTTTTGAAAATTTGAAGAACACATAACTTTTAGAAATAGAAAACGTCTGCCTTAAAAAATAGGTAGACGATATGAAAAAGAAAGTAACTGTAGATAGATATATGAAAATTAATCAACTAAAACAAAGGATTAACTGTCTTTCAGTAGATTTATCAACATTTACTAAAAGTACAAAAAGGATGAATGATATGATTAGACGATATAGACATCCAAATGATAAGAGTGGTCTATGTTTTAGTAATAGTAATGTTCATCATAATAAGAGTTATGTTCCTAACAGAAAGAAAAAGAAACAATATTCTTATTACTCGATGAAAAACTATAAGGCTAACCCCAAAGGACCTAAGAAAATATGGGTACCTAAGAAGGATGTAATATATACTGTAGATCTCCTTCCTTAGAAAAAGTAACCAACATCAATGGTACTTGGACAGTGGATGCTCGCGACATATGACAGGAAGAACGTTTATATTCCTAGACCTCCAATATAAGTAAGGAGAATCAGTAACTTTTGGAGACAACCAGTAGAGCAAAATAATGGGAATCGACAAAAATTGGTCAAGATTCTTTTTCATCTATTGATAATGTTCTGCTAGTTGAAGGCTTAAAGCATAATCTAATTAGTGTAAGTCAAATTTGTGATTCTGGATTTGAAGTATCCTTTAATCAAAATTCTTGTGTAATAAAAAACAAGGATGATTCTATATTCTTTTCTGCCAAGAGACGAAATAATCTCTATAAAATTAACTTAGATGATTTCAAAAGTCAAAATATTTCATGTTTTATATTAACGATGAGGAAAAACTGATTTGACATAAAAAGCTAGGTCATGTTAGTTTTAAACATATTTCCAAGTTAGTTAGACATGATTTACTAAGAGAATTCCCAAAAATAAGTTTTAACAAAGATTTCTTTTGTGAGAGTTATCAAAAAGGAAAACAAGTTAAAACATCTTTTTCTTCTAAAAATGTTGTAACTTCGTCTAGACCACTAGAGTTGTTACATATAGATTTGTTTAGTCCAACCAGAACACTAAGTCTTGGCAGAAAGAAGCATGGTCTTGTAATTGTTCATGACTTCACTAGATTTTGTTGGATATTATTTTTATCACATAAAGATTAATCTCTTAAGTGCTTTAAAGTTCTTTCCAAAAAGTTACAAAATGAAAAAAGGAATTTCTATTGATGGAATTATGAATGATCATGGTAGAGAATTTGAAAATGAAAAATTTAGAATGATTTGTGAAGAGAATGAAATTTTCTATATTTTCTCTGCTCCTAAAGCTCCACAACAGAATGGAGTTGTAGAAAGAAAGAACAGGATGGTTCAAGAAATGGCAAGGACTATACTATGTGAAATGAATCTTCCTAAGTATTTCTGGGCAGAAGTTGTAAATACAACTTGTTAGATTCAGAATAGAGTATTTTTGTGGCCTATTTTCATTAAAACTCCATATGAGTTATGGAAAGGAAGAAAGCAAAATATTTCTTACTTCCATCCTTTTGGTTGCAAATGCACTATATTGAATATAAAATTAAAATTGGATGAATTTGATTATGAGATCAATTAAGGAATTTTTCTAGGATATTCGATGTCTTCTAAAGCTTATAGAGTTTATAATCTTATTTCTAAATCTGTTGAAGAATCTATGTATGTCAAGTTTGATGCTGATTCACAACCAGAAAAAAGAAACAATTCTGAAGATGAAACTCTATCTGCTCTCTTAGTTGATAACATAGACATGTCATCATCAAATGTTTGACTTGATAAGGTAGAAGATATTCCTAAAAACTTTATTCTTAGAAAAGATTGGAAGCATAAATCCTCTCACCTAGAAAATATGATTATAGGCGAAACTTCAGAAGGTGTGAGAACTAGGTCTAAATTTAGAAGAAAGGCAAATTTAGCTTTTATTTCTGAATTAGAACCTAAGAAAATTGATGAAGCTTTTCAGGATGAAGCTTGGATTTTAGCCATGCAAGAGGAGTTAATTCAATTTTCAAGGAACAAAGTTTGGTCTTTAGTTCCTAGACCCTCCAATAAGTCAATCTTTGGAACCAGATGGGTGGGTTTTTAAGAATAAACTAGATGAATAAGGTAGAGTAAATTGTAACAAAGCTATATTAGTAGCTCGAGGCTATAATCCACAAGAAGGAATAGACTATAATGAAACTTATGCTCCTGTAGCTAGATTAGAAGCTATTAGGATTTTACTTACTTATGTGGTTTGTCATGATATAAAATTGTTTCAAATGGATGCGAAAAGTGCCTTTTTAAATGGTTTTATTGATGAAGAAGTTTATATAAAGCAACCTCTAGGTTTTGAAGATTCTGATAAACCAAATTATGTTTATAGACTTCATAAAACTTTGTATGGATTAAAACAAGCACCTCGTCCTTGGTATGATCGTCTAAGTTCTTTTCTGATTGAAAATGACTTTAGTATAGGTCAAGTAGATAAGACCTTGTTTAGAAAATGTATTAAAAATGATTTCATTATAGTACAGATATATGTAGATGATATTATTTTTAGTGTAACTTCTAACAAGCTATGTTCCAGTTTTGAAAATCTTATGAAGAGTGAATTTGAAATGAGTATGATGGGTAAATTAAAGAACTTGGTTTACAAGTTAAACAAACCGAAGAAAAGATTTTTATTCATCAACAGAAATATATCAAAGAACTATTAGTCAAGTATAAAATGGAAAAGGTTAAGCCTATGTTAACTCCTATGCATCCTTCAAACCTCTTATCAAATAATAAAGCAGGTAAGAAGGTTGATCAAACTCTTTTAAGAGGAATTATTGGTTCTTTACTTTACCTAACAACAAGCAGACCTAATATACTACTTAGTTTTTGTTTGTGTGCAAAATTTCAAGCAGATCTTAGAGAATCTTATTACATTGCTGTTAAAAGAATATTGAGATACTTGTCAGATTCTAATGATCTGTGTTTATTGTATGAAAAAGGTAAATATTTCAGGTTAATTGGCTACTGTGATGTTGATTACGCTGGAGATGGGATTGATAGGAAGAGTACAAGTGGAGGATGTCACTTTCTTGGTCATAATCTGGTTTCTTGGTCAAGCAAGAGGCAAAGTTCAATTGCTCTATCTACTGCAGAGGCTGAATATATGTCAACTGCAAGCTATTGTTCACAGATGTTATGGATTAAGTATTAGTTAGAAGATTACTCCATACAAGAAGAACAAATCCTGATCTTCTATAATAACACAAGTGCTATCAATCTATCAAAGAATCCAATACAACACTTGAGAGTAAAGCATATTGAAGTTAGACATCATTTTCTACGAGACTATATATAGAGAGGAATCATTAGTCTACAACTTGTTGAGACAAATCAACAATGGGCAGATATCCTCACTAAACCTCTATGTGAAGATAGATTCAAAGAAACCAGACGGAACTTGAATATGGTAATGCTAAATGAACATTCGTCTAATATGAAGATAAAAGGTAGTAAGTTTTTAAGTAAAAAGTAACGGTAAGTTATAGATGGTAACTTTTCAAGAGTAGATATTAACCAAAAAATTTCTCAAGTTTTTAAACATATCTTTCACTCTAGAATATTCTTGAAATACTTTGAAATCGACGTGTTCAGTGTTCTCAATCAAAACGATTCATCACTCTGTTCTGAGCTTCAAGTTCGTTCGTTTCATATTCTTACATTCAGATACTAACATCGTTACCTTGAGCAAAATACATTTGTGTTTTTAGTTCTTATTATTATAGATCACAAATGGAGTAATCTCTCATCTATGGAAGACATGTTGATTTCATCTCCTTGAAGAAAAATCAGATGGACATTGAACCAGAAATTGATGTAGCTAGCTGGAGAAATTTCTTTAAGGTTCATGAAAAAGTATATTTGAATGAGATATATGATTTTTGAAAAAATGCAAAGGTGGTAGACAACACCTTAGTATCAATGGTAGATGGATTGTTGATTATCGTGACACTAGATTCAATCGAGAAGGTCAGTGAGTGTCTAAGTATTGGAGTAAGACTGTCTCATAAT
Source organism: Erythroxylum hondense (assembly GCA_029829435.1). Lineage (NCBI taxonomy): Eukaryota > Viridiplantae > Streptophyta > Magnoliopsida > Malpighiales > Erythroxylaceae > Erythroxylum > Erythroxylum hondense. Next base: position 40,782,686 of record JANKYF010000007.1, on the reverse strand, counting down.
CCAAAGTGGATTACTCAAGGTTGTGTATATAAAACACAACTCAATCGATAACTATATGGAAGTAGTGACCCAAGAGACAAGAAAGCGTCAACTCTTGTTCCGAAGGCTAGGGTTCTACATTCACTACTTCTTCATTGTGTTCTACCAAGATTAGGCTCGAAGCACATTGTGACAACGATGGATGAACAATGCCTTTTTCACCTACTCAATCTTCAACCTATTGATCTTCCCTACTTAATTTTGAAGTACATGATGAAGTCAAAAAGAGATTCTAGCTCTTTACCGTATGGTATGCTGTTGATAAGGATTTTTAGAGATTTTGGAATTCTTTTCGATAGAGATATTAGGATGAAAATGGATGTGAAAAGCATTATTAATGCCACCACTATTAGCAAAATGGGATTAAAGCATGAATATCAGGCCGATACAGCTTTTACACCAAAAACAAGATCTGGGGGGGATCATATAGTAATATGGAGTAGGAGTGAACGTATTACACCTACAAAAAGAGCAAAACCTTGTCCGATATAAAGAACATCAACAAAAGAGAAGACTAAGAAATCGTCTAATGTATCGATCAAAACTAAGATGATTCCACAAGAAGAGGAAAGTCGGGTTAAACAATCAGCACAACAAGTGTATTTGAAGAGAAAGGCAGAGCCACTTTATTCAGAAAGACCTAAACAGTCAAGAAGGTCATCAAGACTATTGACTTTACGTCAACAAGAACGGAAGAAATAGAAAGTTCTTACCCTTGGTGAAAATTCTGAAAAGCCAGAGAAAACACATCAAGCTACTAGATCAATTGTCTCAATTTTGCAAAGTCAATCAGCAAAATCATCTAAAGAGACAGAGATAAAGAGATAGCTAGTATTTGAGAAGAAGAAACCCCAATAACAACTTTTTTCTAAACTGGTAGAAGAACAAAAGAAGCAGAAGCCCAGTTTGAAGAAGGTTTCTTCATCTGAAGTTCAAAAGAAGGCAAAAACAGTGGCATATCAATTGGAACCTTATAATCCAGCTCAACCAATCAAAAAAAAAGATTTAAGAATGAAGATTATAGAAGAACCAGTACCTGTTCGAAGCAGAAGTTTAATTATTATCATAGAACCTTCGAAAAAATCAGTCAAGGTGCTAGTTGAACCTATACTAATTAATGATCAAACGATACATCTTCTAAGTTATGAAGAACGAAGATTATATGGTATTCTACGAGATGAGAAGGCAGAACCATATCTATTGAAGATTTCAAAGGATCGATATACAACCTATCACAAGTAGAACCTTGATAAATATTGTGCCAGACATACAACCAAGATGCTCAAACCTTGTGAGAAACAAAGAAAAAGGGAAAAAAGAAGATGTTTCCTGAGGGAAATATAGATGATATTTCACAAGAGTAGATTCAAGTAGCAGTGAAGAACATAGATGATGCATGCAATGTACTCAACCTGGAGGTATCTATGTTTCACACCATATTTTGAAAGCATCAGGAAGTAGATTTGGAGTTTCAATCACATATGAAAACTTCATGGTAGTTGGGAAAGAGCAAGAAGGATAGTACAGAAGTATCATGGTTGAAGGTATCAATTTCAATTTAGAAACCTTTGTGCATTTGGTTATGCATTTCAGACCTTTAGGTTTCATACCTTCAGTAAAGATGTGTTACATCTACTTGGGTAACCAATTATGAAACTACCTAGACCTGATGATCTTGATCTTCTAGAAGGAAATCAAACCTTCAGACTTCCCATAATCAAAATCATAGATTTAGACATTTTACCTTCAAAACCATCTGTTGTTGAAAACCTCCATCCACCTAGTGAAATATAGCAAGATTCTACTGTTAATTCAGAGTTCTTAAAGCATTTCATGAAATGGAACGAAGTCAGTCACAAACAGAAGGACATCCAGGAAGCTTTAATAAAAGAAATTGAGGAAATTCATACTAAAGTTGATGGCCTAAGTGACTCAATGGGTGATCTTCTTAAGGAAGTAGCATATCTACGGGTTACTATTGCAGAAGACCTTAAGACGATCCGCACTGACATGCAACATATGTTTCCTGAAATTATGAAGCGTCTTCATTGATTTTTTTATTAATAACAAATAGTGGGGAGAAGAGAAGAAAATAGAAAGAAAAGAAGATAGAAATCTTTTGTATATCATATATTTTTCTTGTCTTGTTATTCATCTTATTATTCGTCTATACATCTGAATCTCATTTTATCTTTTTAAAATTATGATTATTTATTATCATTAAAAAGGGGGAGATTGTTAAGTCAAGTAGACATCACTTCTATTAATTTTGTTGAAAATCAAATAATAATAATCGTAGAAATATATGAACTATTTTGATATGTTTGTTAAGTGTGTAGAAAAATGTAAGTAACATTTAGTCATCCCAGATGATACGTCAGCAACAGACAATACACGTCATCACAAACAAAGCAAAAACATCAGATGAAGTGGAAATAACGGACGAAGCGTAAATAACAGACGAAGCCCAAATAATAGATGAAGCGCAAAGAACAGACAAAGTGTAAAGAACAGACGAAGCACAAACAATAGACGAAGCGCAAATAACAGACGAAGTGTAAAACAACAGATGAAGCGCAAACAACATACGAAGCAACAATATTATATGATACAAAAAAGAAGATACTCTAGAACATCAGACAGTTAGTTAGTTGGAGTTAGTTACAGAACTCAACTAAATAACGGTCTCTTGAAGATTCAAGAAGTAGTTTTCAAGAAGACAGTGGAGACTTAGGCTATAAATACTAGTCCTAGTCAAAGACTAAAATAATTTTTTTGCTTACAAGAGAGAAAACTGTGATTGTACAATACTCAGAAAATTTTGTATTCAAAAGTGTGAAATAAGAGAGCGAATCCTACTGTAACGAAAAGCTCAAGATATCTTTCTTAGAGAGAGAAAGAAAAGGCTGTAGCCTGGAGAGGCTAAGATAACAGAAAGAATACTTTGTCAAAGAGACCTGAAGAGGCTTTAGAAGGGAAAAAAGAATACTTGTAAAAGTTGAAAAGTATAGTGAAATCTCAAACAAACTCTAAGGATTGGACGTAGCCCAAGGTTTGGGGTGAACCAGTATAAAATCCCTGCGTCTATTCTCTAACTCTCATACTTTAATTTTCTTGTTGTTAGACGAGTAAATAAAATTACTTATGATTTCAATACTTATCAATTTTTAGTAAAGTGTTTTTGGTATTCATCTGATAGTTGTAAAGATATTCAAGAAATTTCAAAAGATTAACAATTTCAAAAAGATTACACAATTCGACCTCCCTTCTTGTGTATTTGTGTACTTTATGTGATTCATATATTAACAAGTGATTTACTTCACCCTTCTCTCTAAGAAAAGTATTTTTGAGCTTTCACGTTACAGATGTGTTTGCTCACTTCTTTTTGCACTATGAATACAGAATTTTGCTAATATCAAAACGTTCACGAGTAATTCTCTATCTGTTTCTCTGTATGTATTTGTATGTGTGTGTATCTGTAGTTTTCGACTCGAACTAATATTTATAACCTAAGTCTCCAACCGTTTTTTTGATAACCGCTTCTTGAATATTTTAGAAACAGTTATTAGTTGAGTCCTGTAACTAACTCAAACTAATTAACTGATTGTCGTTCTAGCATATCTTCCTTTTGTATCGTCTGGAATAACTTTTATTATGTTACTATATTTCATCTGTTATTCCGCTTCGTCTCATGTTGCGCTTCGTCTCATGTTGCATTTCGTCTTACGCTTCACTTCGTCTTGTGTTGCGACTTCGTCTTATGCTGCGCTTCGTCTTATGTTGCGATTTCGTCTCACGCTACGCTTCATCTTATGTTGCGACTTCATCTTACACTTCAACTTCATCTTATGTTGAACTTCATCTTATGTTGCCTAAGTGTTACTTGCATTTATCTACACACTTAACAAACTTATTAAAACATTATTATTATTTAATTGTCATCAAAATTAATAGTAGTGAAGTCCTTTTGACTTAACACAAAGTAGTTGTAACTTCACTAAGAGACACATCAACCTTCCCATGAAGTAGAGTAGTTTCAAGAAATTAAAACTCATGAGGAAGGGATCCCAATAATATCAAAGTCAATTCTTCATCTTCAAATGTCACATCCAAATTTATTAAATCAGTAACTAATTGATTAAAACTAGTGACGTGATTATTTATAGTGGTACCCAGAATATAAAAGAAACAAAACATTCTCTTCTTCGTAAGGAGCTTATTCTAACTGCTTTTCTTTAAGAATTTCTCTTCCAACACGTTCCACAATTTAGATGTAGAAGTTTACTTCGAAAAAGCATATTTTTGTTCTCTAAAAAGACATGATCGAATTGTACCACATGCCAAATGATTTATAGTCTTCCAATCTTTCTCCTCAATATTATCTGGTTTCTTTTTTTCAATAGCAATGTTAAGATTTTATTGAAAAAGAGCATCTTAAACCTCACTTTGCCATATGCCGAAATGACCTGTACCATCAAAAATCTTCACCGCAAATCTTGTATTTGTCATAGTAGTCATTGCTAGAATAGACGAGGTAGAAGCTGTCGATATGGTTGGTGCAGTCGTATCTTTGATTTCTGTCATTTCTGCTACAATTTCTATTCAATAGCTATCAATGCGAAATGACAATAGCCTAACGAAAATCTTTTCTGATGTGGAAGATCAGACCATGCTACAACCACAGAGCATACTACTAAGAAAAAATCTTGACTCTGATATTAATTGTTGTAAAACTTGAGTTAATCTCTACCAATAATAACAAATTCACTTTGAGTGCTATTGCATAGGTGAATAAAGTGTGAATGATTGTATTGAAAAATTACACCAGGTAAATTCACATGAAAGACTGGAGGGGTGACAAACGGTCTTACTTAAAACTCAATCTCCTAGACAAAATTTTCCTAGACATGTAATTTAATAACACAATAATTAACTACAACTATATCCAACAATAGCTATTAAATAGACAAATAAAGAACACCATAATTAACGAGTTTAGCCAATTATGCCTACTTCCTCAGACACTACTAAATTGATATTTCACTATTTTCAAGAAATAATACAAGTGAAATACTACAAAAGAGAGAAGGAAAGACACTTTTTTAGGATGTTAAAGATAGGTGAAGAAACACTCCTTTTAAAACTTAAGAAGACTCTAGCATCTTCACAATTTTTCAATATGGGATATCAAAATATGTCATAAGTCAACATCATATTCCAAAATTCTGAAATTATGCGAGATGATCATGAGGGCGTTACATTGTTCTTGCAATCTCTTCTCTAGAAATTAAATAAATTAGTGTCATGTCAACTTAAGATTGCAACAGAATTATACAGATTTTGTTCAATCGAAATCAATTTCAGTAGTTTCATTGACATTGCACAATGTTTTAAATTGGTTAGTCATATATTCGAAGTCATCTTATTAGATTAAGAAGGTTCTCTCTACTCTAGATATGAACCTACTGCATTTGCCTCATTTCATTCATAAATTGCACCACAATTTTTATGTAGATGTAAGGATAAGTACTATTGGTTTATAGGTTTTTTTTTTAAAGTTAAAGATTGAATTGAATAAAAGATAAAGGTTTAGAATACAATTAGAGCTTTGAAGGAACCTAAGCAACCAGCAACCAGCAACAAGTACAAACAAATGTATTCAATCCATGCACAAGAGAGGAATATAACAGATTTTTGGTCTTTTGACTCCTGGCTTGGCATTCTCTGGTTAGAGACATGGAGTCATGATCCTTC
>JANKYF010000007.1:40737951-40754561 GCA_029829435.1 Erythroxylum hondense | reverse complement strand
TAAAACATATTTATGGAATATTTGAAAATATATTACATGAAAACACATTCATAAATATATAATGATTTATTTTAATAACATTAGTGATCTTATCACTTAATAAAAACAACAAATAAAACCTTTTCTCACAAACAGTAAAAGAATTTTATTTGCATAAAGGTGTATACGTTTTCGGTTTCTATCAAAAACGTTTTACACTTTTACTACTATCCATGAACGTTTACTAAATAACAGTTAACGACAAAACGTTTGAAACGAATAAAAAAAAATTGAGAAGTTTCATGATTTCCAATGAAGCCATGTATTGATATAAACTTACGCATGCTTACGATAAAAGTGTGCATGTTTCAGTTTTTATGCATAAATAACAAGTTTGCTTGTTCTATTTCCAGCGTTTGCGTGGATGTCCTTTGAAATCATTTAATTCAATATGTATACAACTTTTACAAATGTATTCAGTGAGTCTTTGAGTGGAGCACGAAAATCACCATACATAAAGCCTTTAATAGTTCACGCTCATGCATTTAATGGACACTCTTATCACCATTAAACATCACGAAAATCAAGAAAGGCTTTTCCTTCTCATTTCCTTTATACATAAGTAACCGTTGCTCTCTTCCCCAAACTCAAAAGCATTCTCTAATGAACCACTTTAAGCAAGAAAGAACAAAACTTTTCGATTTCTGTGTCATGCATATCTAATGAACCACTTTCACATGTTCTCTGGTTTTTTTCGTTCTCATCTACACTTTTCAACCACATGTTAAAGACTCTTTGTATAATCACGCACAAAAACCGATATATATCATCATGAACAAAAAACCGAAAAACAAGACTTCTCTAATTTTTTTTAGTTCTTAATCTTACGATCTCTCAATGCACGGACAAGATTATATAACAAAGAAAAATAGGAGAACAAACCGTAAGATGTCATTGTTGTTTTCGTTTTTATATGATACGCATATAAAACAGAAACAAAAACAAACAAATCTATATTTGATGTATGACGTGAATAAAACTTGACTTTGATACCAATATAGATTTATAAGGACTAACCTTAATGCGGAAGTACCGGATCGATTTGTTTCGTTTTACGGTTAGCTACTAGAGTCACCGATTAATCCACGCCTCAAACTCAAATCCTTTAATAGTGTGATTCACGTGAATGAAGAAAGTGTTTATCTTCTAAGAAAGAGAGAAAAGAATAACCAAAAACTCCTTGGTTTCTAATGTTTTTGTTGTCTTAAGAAAGATACCTTTTCACAAGCCAACTTCTTCTTTTTATATTAGAGAAAAACAAACTGAAGGGGTGTCATACATATGTAGCTATTCGTTGATATATATGTGGATGTTCATATAACTGCCTACATTTCCACAAATGTCTAGAAGTGGCCTATCTTTTCTCGCTTTTGTAAACGTATCGTTTTGGACCTGACTACTGCAAGTACGACATCATAAATTTAATTTCACCGACGTCAAGGGACTTTTTTATGTAACCTAGACTATCAATCTTATTATTAAGGTTAGTTAGCTGTTGGCAGTTATCTTTTCCATTGAGTAAAATTTAAAGTAAGTCTGTCAGACTCGTCAACTTTGCAGGCTTGTAAAAACAATCACTCATATTCGGAAGTGTTTGGGATGGTGATTCATGTCATTTTCCAACCTGCATATACAAAATGAATGTTTACAGCCTCTCGTCGAAAGAGGGACCTGAGACAAGTAAAGCTGTGAGATGGCGTTGTGAAATTCTAGTTAATTTTATCAGTAATAACAAATTCACTTTGAGCACTATTGTCTAGGTGAATAGAGTATGAACGATTTTACTGAAAAATCATACTAGGTAAAGTTCCTACAAAGACTGAAGGAGTCACAAACGGTCTTACTTAAAACTCAATCTTCTAATCAGAATTTTCCTAGATATATAATTTAATAGCACAATAATTCACTACAATTATACCCGATAATAGCTATTAAATAGACAATAAAAGAACACCAGAATTTAATTGAGGTTTAGCCAATTATGCCTACTTCCTTGAATATTACTAAATTAATATTTCACTATTTTCAGAAAATAATACATGTGAAACACTGCAAAAAGGAGAGAAGAAATATTTGCCTTAAGAAAAGATAGGCAATTTTTAGGATGTTAGATAAAGATGGAAAAGCTGTCCTTTTATAGCTTAAGGAGGCTCTCCCATCTTCACAATTTTCCAATATGGGATATCAAAATATGTGATAAGTCAACAATTCTCCACCTTGACATATTTTTCAATCTTTTTCAAATCTTTTACAAAACCCATCTTTGGTAATGTCTTTAAATGCGCTTCAAAGCGCCCATCTTCAATTTTTAACAATATTGATCAAGTTCAAACAATGTTGGAACTTGACTTCAGTCACCACCTCTGTCAACATATCAATAGGATTCTCAGTGGCCTTATTCTTTTGGATTGCTACTCCACCTTCTTCTAGAACCTCTTGTACAATGTGATAACGGACATCAATATGCTTTGTCCTTGCATGGTAAACTTAGTTCTTTGCTAAAAAGATAGCACTCTGACTATCATAGTGCACTTTGATGTGCTTTTGTTGAACCCCTAACTCACCAAGCAATCATTAAGCCAAATTGCCTCCTTCATAGCTTATGTAGCTGCCATATACTCTATCTTCATAGTCGACAAAGCAACTGTTAACTATAAGGTAGACCTCCAACTGACTAGTGCCTTTGCAAAGAGTAAACACATAATCTGTAGTTGATTGACGCTTATCTAAATCACCAGCATAGTCAGAATCACAATATTGAACTACACATTGACCCTTTTTCTTATCCCGTTGAAATATTAAACCAATATCTATGGTGTTTAGAATGTACTGTAGAATCTATTTCATAGCTTGCCAATGCTCCTTGCTTGGATCATGCATATACCTACTTACAACCCCAACTGCTTGTGAAATGTCGGCCCTTGTACACACCATAACATGCATCTAGCTACCAACTGCATTCGCATACGGTACTTTAGTCATGTACTCTCGTTCTGCATCTTTCTTTGGAGATAAAGATGCAATGAGCTTTATATGAGGAGCGAGTGGAGTACTAACAGGTCTTGACTTTTCATTCATGCTAAAATGATGTAGTATCTTTTTCAAATATTGCTTTTGAGTCAAACACAGTCTCCCCAACTTTCTGTCTCTACTTATCTCTATGCCTAGTATTTTTTTTGACTTCACCTAGATCCTTCAATCCAAACTCCTGATTCAACTGAATCTTCAATCTCTCAATTGCTCTTTGATTCTTTGAAATTATCAGCATATCATTAACATATAGGACAAGATAGATGTAGGATCCATCTTGTAGCTTATGAAAATATGCATAATGATCATATTTGCTTTTTGTGTACTTTGTCCTATTATAAACTTGTCAAATCACTTGCACCACTGCCTTAGAGATTGCTTCAATTTGTAAAACGATTTTTCAAGCTTGCACACCATATTCTCTTTTCCAACAACTTTAAAACTTTCAGGTTGAGTCATATAGATTTCCTCCTCTAAGTCTCCATATAAAAACTCTATTTTTTCATCTAATTAAACTAGTTTTATATCAAACTGTGCTACCAAAGTTAACAAAATTTGAATGAAGAAATGTTTTACAACTAGAGAGAAAACTTCATTATAATTAATTCCCTCCATCTGAGCATAGCCTTTGGCCACTAGCCTTGCTTTGCAGTGAACATTATCCTTATCAGGAAATCCAACTTTCTTTGCATATACCCATTTGCATCCAATTGCCTTCTTTCCCTTTAGGAGACTAGCTAGCTTCCACGTCTGATTCTTATAAAGGGAATGTATTTCTTCATTCATAGCTATCCTCCACTTATCTTCTTCTAAACTTTGGATTGCTTCCTTATAAGTGGTAGGAAGGTCATCAATTTTGCTTTCCTTGCACATGGATCTAATTTTGACTTCTTAATATCATAGTATGCAGTGGAATTAAGCACATGTAAGGAATCATAATTTGTAGTAGGTTTTCTAAACCATTTTCCAAAAGTGTTTTACCACTAATAGCAGTTGATGGAAGGCGATTGCTGAGATGGCAAGTATATGTAACAGAATCAGCCCAAGATTCTTTACCCAACCCAGCATTAGATATTATACACCAAACTTTCTCTAGCAATGTTTGATTCATATGTTTTACCACCACATTTTGTTGTGGTGTATCCCTGATTGTGAAGTGTCTGAAAATACCTTTATCTTCGTAGAATTTTAAAAATAAATCACTCCTATACTCCCCATCATTATCTGTATGGAGAAGCTTGATCCTTCTGCCTGTTTGAGTTTCCACCATCTTCTTCCTCCTAGCACTTCATCTTTATTCTTCATAGTATACACTTTTACACTTGGGGAAAAATCATTAACAAAGGTCACATAATAGTGTTTTCCTCCCAAAGAAGCCATTTTGGAAGGTCCCCACACATTAGAGTGAACATAATCTAAAATACCCTTTGTATCATGGATTGCAGTGTTGAATTTCACTCTTGTTTGCTTCCCTTTAACATAATGTTCATAGAAGTCTAATTTGCAGGCCTGAACTCTTTTCAACAATTCTTGATTTACTAATATCTTCAAGAATTTTTCACCTGCATGTCCTAAGCACATATGCCATAACCTAACTGCTTCTAGCTCTTGATTATCATTAGAAGCTACTGTTGTTGTTCCAATAATCGCATTACCTTGATAATAATACAGTTTATTGTTTCTTCAAAATCCTTTTATTACCACAAGTGCACCAGAGATGACTTTCATTAATCCATTTGCTGCATTTATAGTATAGCCCTTTGATTCTAGGACTCCCACAGAAATGAGATTCTTCGTCAAACTTGGCACATATCTAACATCTGTCAGAGTCCTGGTTGTTCCATCTTGATTCCTTAAACAAGTTGAACCAATCCTATTTGTTATGCAGGGATTGTCATTTGCTGTGTAAATAACTCTACCTTCTATCTTTCTAAAATTAATCCCTATCGAGACACATTTGACGACTACAACCTGAATCAAGTAGCCATGGACTAGAAGGGCTTATTGAGGATGTAACAACCAATGAAAGATCTGAGTTTGTATCTTCACAGTTAGCAATATTTGAGTTTACAACAGCCTTTCCCTTATCAGGTTTATTTTTTTTCTTTATCTTTGGACAATCCTTTTTACAGTGCCCTTTTTCCTAACAAAAGGCACATTTATCTTTGATCAGTTTAAGCCTCAACTTCAATCTCCCTTTCTTTCCTTTAATCTGACTTTGTGAATGACTTCTGATTACCAAAGCTTTTGCTGCTCCACTTGTATGTTCTTCCTTTATCTTCCTTCTCAATTCATGACTGTGCAAAGTAGCTGTAACTTCATTAAGAGTTAAATCAACCTTACAATGAAGTAGAGTAGTTTCAAAAAACTCAAACTCCTCAGGAAGAGATCCCAACAATATCAAAGCCAGATCTTTGTTTTCAAATGTCACATCTAAATTCATTAAATTAGTAACTAATGATTAAAACTAGTGATGTGATCATTTATAGTGGTACCTGAAACATAAGAGAAACAAAATAGTCTCTTCTTCATATGAAGCTTACTTTGATTGCTTTTCTTCAAGAATTTATCTTCCAATGCATTCCACAATTTAGATGCAGAAGTTTCCTTCGAGAAAGCATATTTTTGCTCTCTGGAAAGACATGATCGAATTGTACCACATGCCAAATGATTTATAGTCCACCAATCTTTCTCCTTAACATCATCTGGTTTCTTTTCTTCAATAGCAATGTCAAGACCTTGCTAAAAAAAAGTTTCTTGAACTTTACTTTGCTACATGTCGAAGTGACCCGTACCATAAAAAATCTCTACCACAAATCTTGCAAGAATGGATGAGGTAGAAGCTGTCGACGTGGTTAGTGCAATCGTATCTTTGATTTTTGTCATCTTTGCTACAATTTCTATTCAATAGTTATCAATATAGAGTGCCAATAGCTGAGGAAAAATCATTTCTGATGTAAAAGATCATACTACACTGCAACCGCAGAGCATACTAAGAAAAAACCTTCACTTTGATACCAATTGTTGTGAAATTCAGGTTAATTTCACCAATAATAACAAATTCACCTTAAGCACCATTGCCTAGGTGAATAGAGTGTGAATGTTTGTACTGAAAAATCACACCAGGTAAATTTCTAGGAAAGATTGAAGGAGTCACAAACAGTCCCACTTAAAACTCAATCTTCTAGATAGAATTTTCTTAGACATGCAATTTAATAGCACAATAATTCACTACAATCATACCTAATAATAGCTATTAAATAGACAAACAAAGAACACCAAAAATTTAATTGGGTTCAACCAATTATGCCTACTTTCTTGGTCACTACTAAATTGATATTTCACTATTTCAGAAAATAATACTAGTGAAATACCACTCCCATATAGCATACGCCCGACATAACGAAGGATATTCGAAAATATACTCTACAAAAGGGCATGATAAGATGATCTTATTTCTAAAGTTTAAAGTCATCACATATCAACTCTTTACATATTGTAATCATTGCAAAACAAAAGCATTTCAAATCTTCATTTTGAATCATTTCATTCACAATCATATTCAATCACAATCATTTTGATCAATTTTTATTTACAAACATATACAGTCTTGAATGTCATTTCATTTCTAAAATTCATATATACAATATACAATAGTTGAGCGATACAATTCTTGATAAAACATAGCTAAGACATTTGAAGTTACAACTGATCCCGACACTGACCCATGTCCAAATGCAGAAGCTACTTCAACTAGACTAGCTAGAGAAGTTAGGTCTCCTTAGTACCTAAAAATTATTATTGCAATTTTGATGAGTTTTGTAAACTCAGTGAGTGAACCATCATTGATGTGCTCACTCAAATAAAACATAGAAATCTCATGTATAAAACACAGTTCAATTAGTACAACACCTCATCCAAATTCAAATCTCATATATATCACATTACTCATGATATTTCAACAAGCATATTATGAATACAAAGACTTCGTATAGTCACTTCAGAATAATCAAACATTTATCTCAATTCTTCATATCATAAACATGTACACAAGCATTACATATCAATATATCAATATAATTCAACCTTTATTTGCAATCAATCTCATGAACACATGTAAAGATGTATATGCAAATACAAATGAGACTCACTTCTATTTTTATTTTTTTTTGTGACTGAGCACCTATTTAACTGTCCTGTATCTGTTATAGATATCGGGCTCATTTTAGATACTATCCTGTACCTATTGTGGATACCAGGCTCATTAATTGTTGAGCTTGTGGCTCTTTGTGGGCATTATGAGCTTTAAGCTCTGTTTACATTGGTCACTCAGGTCATAAATCCTTTATCTGATCATGTATATTCATATGATGGAGTGCAACATTCCACATAATATGTTATCAATCACTTTCTTTCAATATACACAGTTAGTTATCACAATCATCGGATCTAAGTTTGGTATTCAACATTTAGTTGAGTACACATTTCCCCATTCATATACAATCAATAAGTACTTCCAAAACATTCCCGAATATCAAGCTCATCGGACTTAAAACGTTCGGAATATCAAACATCTAGGTCAACTCACAGTATACTCCACATAAGCTATTTCTTTGATAAACTAACAATGTTTGGATGTTGGCAGTGTATCTATCTTCTTCCAACACACACACATAGTCGCAATTCATTAAGTTATCAATCATATGATTAATCAATCATTCACATATATATAGATCATGTTTCAACGCATGCTCAATGACTATCCCGGGTATGTCCTTATTCACAAATCTTGATCATTCATTTATCATAGCTTATAAATAAATTTTTTACAATTAGGTTACGCTTTAGGCAAGTTTGATTACCCTAAATTTATTAATCATACATTCATCAATACTTTCCAAGCATTAAGTATTCACACAATTTCCCAATTCTGATTCAATCATACCTAATTCATTTCTTATATCCTTTGAATCACATTTGCATTCACATGAACATCTTTATACCACTAATAACTCTTACTTCTCAAATTCATATATATTGATATCAATCATTCCATTCCTTAATTTATAACCCCAATTAACAACTTAAACTTACCAAACACTTAATCATTTAATCAAGTAATTTTCTACGTTCATTTCAAGTCCCAATCAAGTCCAATTACACCATTATAAAGTGTCTTCACTTTATATAGTCAAATAATTGCCCAAAACCAACCTTTTCTCCTTCCAAAGTACTTCCCACAAACATAGGAAGGAGCTTTATAAATCCCACGACCGTGGGATAAATGAACCGAAGGTTCACTCATCCATAACCTTCATTTTGCTTCCAATTTTTACTCCTTCATACTCTATCCAACACACCTTCACCAAAGTCCATCAATTTCACTTCAATTCTACCTTATTCATGCTTCAATCCCTTATCAAATATATATCCAAACCCACTTCAAAATGATTCATTAGACAACTCACAAATCATTATCTTTCACACATTAAAATTAAAACAGAAGCTATCATTCATTATTAATCATGTATCTTAGTTCTGTTGCCATTTCAAGATTACTATATTACCACCTTTCTTTAAAATAAATTCAGCTTCATTATACCTCAAATCCTATTTTAATTCATCTATAAAACAATCTATAACCTACTATTCATACATTAAGAACACAATAGAAAAGTATCCAAGTTCAAAACAGAAATTTCCATCATAATTCATAATCAATATCATATACAATTCATCCCTATTTCATCATCATAAATATCAATCTTTTACTGACTTATCTAGCTCATATTACAACTCAAATATCAATCTAATTAAACTCTCCATGCATGCAAGATCATCCATGCACAAAGTGAAGTAGATTGGTTCCGGGAAAAGCAAGGAGATGATAGCATATTATCGCTATCTTTAAGCATAATCTTATATGAATCTTGAAGTGACTATGAAAAAAAGTAAAGCAGAATTTCAAAGCTATAAGGTTATGAGTGTATTTTGGAAAAGTGAGGAAGGAGGAAGAATGAATTCTAGCAGAAACATCTAAGGAAAGCCTTTTCCATATACATGTGACATTAACTGAGTTAAGATAAGTATCTCCTTATTTAAGGACACTTGTCCTAAAAGGAAGCAAGCTATATGTCTTCCCTTTAAATGGCGCACATGCCCTCTTCTTAAGTTGCCATATGTCCTCTTATTAAGTTGCCATATTTCACTTATTCTCTATGCCAAATGTCACCCAATTATATATACTAAACGTCACTCATTTTATAGGCTTTGTCATCCTAATTTTTCATGTATCCATTTGTCTTGACACTTGACATTTTACCTAGACTAAATGTACATTTTAATTCATCAAATTCTCAATTGTAACAATAAATTCCAAGTTACCAATTATAGTCTATCAATTCTTGTCATTGGTAATCCAAAGTACAAGACATTGGAATTACACATTCATGTCACATTCATTTTAGTTTCATACCCTGGAATATGTCTATTGAGTGCAATTCACAATTCATGTGTGTATGCTAATATTATGCATATGAATACAATCATAAAACCATATCACAGATGTGCCAAATTCATTCTATATGATGTCATTCATGTGACTCAATAATCTAACACTTTAGATCCTTCAACAATTTAAGAGATGGGATATTACAAAACAACAACAATTTTCTTCACAGAAATAATAGCTTGACAAATAATATCAAAAACAAAATGGTACTTCACATCAACATACTTCGCCCTTTCATTAAACATTTGATCTTTTGTTAAGTGAATAACATTTTGATTATCACAATGGACAAAAATCACCTTATAGTCCAAACTGAGCTCTCTAAATAAACCTCTTAACCAAATGACTTCTTTTATAGCCTCAATACTTGCCATATATTATGTTTTTGTAGTTGATAGAGCTACAATAGATTGCAAAGTAGCTTTCAAGCTAATAGCAATATCACCAAGAGTAAATATACAGCTTGTGATGGATATTCTTTTATTAAGATCACCTGCATAGTTTGAATCAACATAACCAACCACAGTACCCATACTCCTTCCAAATTCCAAACAAGAATTAGTGGTATCTCACAAATATCTCAAAATCTATTTCACTGCCTACCAGTGCTCTTTACTAGGATTAGTCATATATCTACTAACAACACTAACTGCATGTGCAATATCAGGGCAAGTATATACCATAGCATACATGAGAATACCAACAACATTAGAGTATGGAGCATGCGACATATAATTAATTCCATCACCTGACTATGGTGACATAACAGCAGAAAGTTTAAAATGAGCAGCACGTGAAGTACTTATAGGTTTAGCATATTTCACACCAAAACGCTCTAAAACCTTTTCAACAGAACCTTTTTGAGAAAGGTAAAACTTTTCAGTAACCTTATCTTTTCAAATCTCCATACTAAAATTTTCTTCATTGCTCCCAAATCTTTCATCTCAAATTCACGACTCGATTATGACTTCAATTTCTTGATTTCAGAAATATTCTTGGCTGCGATAAGTATATCATCAACATAAAGTAGCAAGTACACAAATGAGCCATCTTTAAGTTTTCTTAAATATATATAGCTATCATATTGGCTCCTGGAATAGTCGTGACTAACCATGAAGGAATCAAACCGTTTGTACCACTGTAGAGGAGACTATTTCAAACCATACAATGATTTCTTCAATAAGCAAACCTGGTATTTCTTGCCTTCAATCTCAAAACCCTCAGATTGTTGCATGCAAATTGTCTCATTAAGCTTTGCATGCAAAAAGGCAGTCTTAACATCTAATTGTTCTAACTTCAAATTATATATAACGACCAAAGCAAGCAAGATATGAATATAGTTATGTTTAACAATAGGTGAAAACACATCATTAAAGTCAACTTCATGTAACTGATTACAACCCCTAGTAACCAACCATTCCTTATACTTAGCATCTTCAACACATGAAATAACATCTATTTTTTTCTTAAAGACCCATTATCAACCAATTATCTTGTCTTTTAGCAACTTGACCAAATCCCAAGTTTTATTCTTATAAAGAGACTTCACCTCTTCCTGCATAACAATTAGCCACTTACCTGAATCATTACAAGAAATAGCTTCTGAATATGAGGAAGGTTGACCATCATCATCAATTTTTTGTGCTACTACCAAAGCATATGCAACATGATCTATATCAACCAATTTTTGAGGTATTTTCCTCTCCCTTCTTAACCTATATATAGTGATAGAATGCTCCTCTTGTGGTATCTCAATAAGAGCAGGCAATTGAACTTAGTCTTACTATGAAACACCATCTTCTAAAGGCAAATTCTCCACCCCAACTTCTGTAGGCTTTTCAGGATTTTTCACTCCAATGTCAAAAGAGATAAGATTGTCATCTCTTAGGTGAAGCATTATAGACTCATTCAATACAACATCCCTATTGATTATGACTTTGGATATCTTAGGATCAAAAAACCAAACTTTATATCCCTTTACACAATGAGGGTAGCTAATGAAAATGCCCTTTTTAAATATAGGGTCCAATTTATCATCATTATCATGAACATACACTGGGCAACCAAATACCCTCAAATCAGAGTAGTCAGCAGGTTTTCCATACCACAATTCTTTAGGAGTCTTACAATCAATAACTGTAGAAGAAGAACAGTGAAATCAGTAGCAAGTTGTAGAAGTTGCTTTTGCCTATAAATCTTTTGATAGGCCTGAATTAGATAGCTTGTAGTGAACTTTTTCTATTAGAGTTTTATTTAAGCGCTCGACTACACCACTCTATTGTGGGGTCCCTCTAATTATGAGATGTCTGACAATACCTTCATCTTTGTATAATTTATTAAATTCAGTATCGTAGAACTTCAACCTATCATCAGTGTGAAGATATTTTATTTTCTTGTTTATTTGCTTTTCCACCAAAGCCTTCCACTGCTTAAAGCTAAAAAAACACATTATTCTTGTATTTCAAAAAATAAACGTATACCTTTCTAGAGTAGTCATCAATAAAGGTGAGCATATATTGAGCACCACTTTTAGAAGGAACATAATCAGGCTCCTAAAGATTTGAATGAATACAATCTAGAGGTACATAATCAGGCTCCTAAAGATTTGAATGAATATAATCTAGAGTACCTCTAGTCTTGTGGATTGTAGTACTAAAACTGACTCTTTTTTGCTTGATGAAAATGCAGTGCTCACAGAAATCTAACTTTATTGTATTTTGACCACTTAAAAGACACCTCTTGTTTAAAATATATAGACCTCTTTAACTCATATTTCTGAGCCTTATATGCCATAATTTAGTGAGTTTATAATATAACATAGGAGATGAAGTGACAATAGTTGAACTTATAACAACATATCCTTGCAACATATATAATTTGCCAGTTTGCCTTAAACCCATCACAATAAGAGCATCTTTTAGAACTTTCAAAGCCCCATTTCCAACAGTAAATTCACAACTAGAATCTTATAATGTATTTAAAGAAATAAAATTTTTCTATAAGTGAGGAACATGTCGAACTTCAGTAAATGTTCTCACCATACCATTATGCATTATGATTTTGACTGTGCCAATTCCAACAATCTCATAAGGGTAGTCATTAGCGATCAAAATAACTTTACCTTGAATAGGGTCATATGTAGAGAACCAATCCTTATTGTGGCATATACGAAAAGTGCAAGCAGAATCCAAAATCCACCTTTGTGTAGATTTCACACCATCTTTGGTTACTAAGAGAAAATTACAAGCTCCTTCTTCAACAACATTGGCTTCAACATGCTTTGCTTCATTTTTCTAATCTTTATTCTACTGCTTGTTCTTCAATTTATAGCAATCTGATGTAATGTGCCCCTTTTTCTTGCAATAATTACAATTAAGATTCCTATATCTAGATTTAGATCTAGACTTTCATTTTTGGCCATTCGAAGAACCTTTATCTGTTGACCTTTCTTTAACGAGTAGCCTTTTGCCAGACTATCGTTTCTACTTGTTCAAAGTTCCTTATCAATGAGTTCCTTTGACAACAAAATTACCTTAAAATCCTCTAACCTTAGAGTTTGTCGACCATAAATCAAAGTATCTCTAAAGTGCCTATAGGATGGAGGAAGTGAGTGAAGTAACATAAGAGCATGATTTTTATCTTCAAAAAAATCTCCATATTTTCTAAATCCATTATGATAGTGAAGAATTCCTCAAGGTGAGATTTGATATGCGTACTTTCTACCATACTGAGTGTGTATAGTTGGTGTTTAGCTACTAGTTTAGTGGCCAAATTCTTTGTAACATATAAAGACTTAAGCTTGTTCCATAGGTCTTTTTCAGTCTTCTTCTGCACAACTTCTTGCAAGATTTCATTTGACAAGCATAACTGAATGGTAGCAAGGGCTTCATCCTCCATCTCTTATTTCTTCACCTCATTCATAGTAGTGGGTAATTTATCTTTACCTAATAGTGCCTGATGTTAGACTTGTCAATAGGTTGGGCCGCTCCTGACCTGGCCTAGCCCGACCTATATATTTTTTAAAAGAAAAAATAAAAAATGACATCTTTTTTAAATAATGATTGGGCCGACCTCGTTGTTTTTGAAATAACGTTCAGGCCAATCATGGTCTGCCTTTGGCCTGGTCACATTTGACATTCGTACCTGATGAAAACCACTCTGAATCAAGATCACACGTACCTTGACCTACCATATAATGAAACTCATAGTACAACCGAATTTCTCAATATCAAATTTTATTGTTGCCATAATGAATCCCAAATAAATATGGTAACGACTTTGATACCACTTGTTAGACTTTAGTTACAAAAAAATATTTATTTGGGAATAATAATGAAAAATAGAGAAATAACAAAATAAATAGACATACAACTATTTACATGTTTCGACACCATGCCTACATCCACGAGCGAGGGAAAATAAATTTCATTAACTAATTTGAAGAATACAAATGTGGAAAGTAACATTCAAACCCTAAAACCCAATTACACTCTATTCTTGTAACTTCCACATACCTCCTGGGAGAATATGCAGATGCTACACAAAACATAAACATACTAAACATTCCTTACATGCATTTCCAGAAACTCAAGTAAACAAACATTACAATCCATTAGGAGTTACTTTATAAACAAAACATAATGTGCATCATACATAATGAACTTATCAAAATATATGTCATATATATTAAATCCATCCTGTAGTAAGGTTATTGCAAATCATTTATAGGATATTACAAACCTTATTCACAAATATACAAACTGTCTTATGACATTAAATACAACTCTTATACAAACTCAATTATACATCTTCAAAAGCCATAGACATTCTTCTGGCCACTACGGTTGTCTTTGTCCCAGTCTTTAAACCTTCTTATCAGAACCTACATAGAGGCAAAATCACCGTGCTAAGCATATAGCTTAGTGGGGAATAACTAAACAAGATATAATCTGGCTACTGTTTCTAACAATCATCTAGCATTCACATGCATTGAATAATTTCAAATCACATAAAACCTTTAATTATTAAAATTAAAGAACAATACCATATTATTTGCATCAGAAAAAAATATAACATACCAGAATAGGATATACTTGCTTCAAAACAAAACTTTTAAGTATCCAAATAGAATACGATAATATCAAAACAGAACTTTAAGGTATTAAAACAGAACTTGATTGTGTCATAATAGAACTTGATTATATCATAATAGAATTTAGTTTTATCAGAACGGAGCTTAAATTATATCATAATTGAATATATATCATAACACAAAATAAGTTAAACTGCTAATCCTTTTTACAGAAGTGGGTAATGGGACCAGAATAGAAGATACCATAATTGGTATCATAGAATAGAAGAGACTTATGTCTCAATATTAGGAGATACTATTGTGTCAAATATTAGGAGACACCGAAGTGTCTATATCAGGAGAAACTTTAGTATCACAGGAGAAGCTGTAGATCCTTCTAGGCATGCCTATTTACCCATGACTAGAACTTAACATTTTAAAACAATCCATTTCAGATTTCAGAATCACATGTAAAAGATGCAAAGCATATCATATGACTTATTCCATTTTGCTCACATAGGATATAATCATTCACATTTAATCAAACTTAATATGTCTTGTGAACATAAACATTTGTAATAATGCACTAATGAATACATTAAGTAATTACACATTACATGTTGTCACACAAGTTCCTAATTCACAAACATTCATAACTAACACATTACTCTTGTTCGTTAAATCACATTAGCATTCATAAGTAGACTTCATTTTTTAACAACTTATAAATTCCAAAATTAGATACTTTTTTATGTAATAACACCTTCCTTAAGATTATTACTTCAATTACAAATCCAAATCTTATTAAACATTTAATTAACTTACTGCATATAAAATTAGGTTCATTTTTCACCTTAATTAAGTCTAATTACACTATTATAAAGTACCTTAACCTTATATAGTCTAACAATTGCCCAAAACCAACCTTTTTCCCTTCCTAAATACTTCCCATGATTGTGGGAATGGGAATAAGTCTTATGAATCCCACAATCATTCATTTTGTTTTCGAAACTTGACTTCTTCACTTCCATTCGACACACCTTCATGAAAGTCCATCAATTTCACTTCAATTCTACCTTATTCATGCTTCAATACCTCATCAAATTCCTGTCCAAACCAATTCAAAAATCATTCATAAGGCAACTGACAATCCATAATCTTTCATGCATTAAAAAAATCAAAGCAAAAGCTATCAATAACTATCATGTTCCAGACCTCAATTCATCATCAATTCAATACATATTCTATCCATTTCAAACATCACATAATTTATATCACAACATGCTATCAAGTTTAGAATTTCCTTACTCTCTTAACTTCAAAGAACAACTCCAAAGAAGCAAGCCAACTAGTCTTCCAAGCAGCCATACACAGCTCCTAGACCAAGGTGCAAATTTAAGCACCAAACAAAACAATAACATAGAAAATAGCAAGACTTACTTCTTGATGCAATAACTTACAAGAAATCTAAGTGATGATGATCCAAATTGAAGCAAAAATCCAAAAATTACGAGTGAAAGAGAGGGGTTTCAGTGTTGAGATGATAAAAGAGAGATGAACCATAGCAGAAAGTGAACGACATAAATAAATCCAATATTAGAAACATGTCATGTATAAGATGCTCATCTTGCTTTAGGGACATTTGTTACATAAAGACAAAAGCCACATGTCCTCTCCCTAGCTAGCACACATGTTCTTCTATGAGGTTGCCAAATGTCACCAATATATTAGACCATTTGTCACTCACTTATTGCTGCCATTTGTCAATTTATTAACTATGCCATTTGTCAATGCATCAGCTATGCCAAATATCTCTAACTCATAGGCTTAGTCATTCCAATTGTACTAACTTGACTTGTTAGCCCCAAATTTTTTTTAATTGATTAAGCATAATTAACTTAAATGACTAAGTTAGATAACATTAAGTAATAAGTTAGGTAAGAGTTAATGGTCCATTTA